>QTSX02001694.1:0-95262 GCA_014839935.2 Entomophthora muscae | reverse complement strand
TCACCTAAAGCCAGACTAGGAAGTCAACTTGAATTACCAAATCCAACAACATGAACAGATGATGATCCTTCACGGTGGATACCTCAATTTTGCACTTGACTCATTATCAGGATCAAGCCACTCCCTTCTTCCATCCAGCCGTGTGATCACCAATCTTGTTCCAACTATCCTTGACTCACATGGACTATATAATCACTATCTCCCAATAAAGATTATCATCTAGTTTCTAAATATTTTTTCCCGTGTAACTCTGCTAAAAAAGCACAGTTACAACAAATATAATTGATTCTTATATGGCAGTTGTTTACCATAAAACTCTAGAAGGGCAGGTAGATCACTGGCCACTCTCATAAGTGGGTCAAGGATCACCCATGTCAGCAGCTGGAATGCAAATAAGTTCTTCACATGATTTGGAGCAAACCCTATTTTGAGTTGAGAAAGAGAACTGAAAGATTTTTACACCCAAAATAAAACTCCACTAAAGGTAAAATTGATAGAGCATAATTATTGGGATTCACACCATTGCCCCCATTATATTGGCCTTTGGGAGTATACTTGCTGAGAAACTTGGCATAGACCCATGAAAAGGGTGTCCTATGAACAGTAGCTTGACAGTGTATTATGAGCCCCACTTAAAGGTTACTTCAAGAGAACTTATTCATAGGTAGTCAAACTTGTAAGCTCTTTCTCCTATTTGGTGTTGATAGTAGAAGACTATATCTCTTACTCAAAACTCTGGGAGGGGAAGTTGGTCAGCATTATCTGGAGTTGACTCCAAAGCTTTTGTCTTATAGGTGAAGACATATGTAGAAGCTTATATGTCAATTATACAACTTATCAGTCTTTTGATATGGTCCTAAGGATTAGAGGAGGTATCAGAGGTGGCAAACTGCATTCCAAAAAAGAGGTAGGGAGTAGTGGCTTTCCTTTTGTATAGCATGGTAAAAGAGAATAACCCAGTAAAACTGTGTTTGCTGAGGCAATATGCAAACAGAGCAGCAGGAAAATATAGGTCACAGTTGGAAGTATCAGATTAAGTCAGCTTTTTCATGATAAACACCAGTGCATAATTAGCCTGCTTTAAATCTCCATTAGTGGAGGAATTGTATGGTGCAGAGAAGGATTAGTGAGTCCCAATGCTTCTATCACTGATGTCATCAATTGAGCGCTAAAATTTAATAAATTATCTGAGAGCAAGACTTGTTGGTAGCCATGGCACTTTAAGATGCCTTGTAGAATAAAATCATCAGGCATCTTAGCAGTAATGTATTTAGTGGGTCTAGCTTCCACCCATTTGCTAAAATGATCTACTGCAATCAGTAAGAACCTACACCCAGATCTGGAGTTGGGGAGAAGTCCTACTGTTTCAATGCTAACTGTATGGAAGGTGTATGGTGGAGGCATTAATTTAAACTCTTGGGAGGTAGTGAAAGGCCTCTGTAGTTATCAGTCATGACAGCTAGATATACATCTGGGATCAATAGGTGCAGGTTTTCCCAATAGTAGTTTTTCTAAAGCAGTCATGGGTCTTGGCTATTCCTTCATGTCCTTTTTCACAATGATATTGCAGGATAAGGGATAATTGTAGGCTGGTGAAAACATAAAGAAGGTACTGTTTTTGCACCTTCTTGAACAATTGTTGATCACATATAAGGGTATCTTGAGATAACTTCTTTGGAGCCAATTGATTATTGTTGGTTTTAGCCTCCCATGCTGAAGGGTTAATAATCAGCACATACAATTGATCAGCTTCAGCAGGATAGAGGGCCAGGATAGGCATTTGTGAAAGCCCATCAGCATTTTGATGTTGTATGCCAGGACAGTGTAACATTGTGAAATCATAGCCTTTCAGTCAAAGAGCCCATCTAGACTGTTGTCTTTCTGGTTCTTTCAATTGCTGTAACCACTTGAGAGAGGCATGATCTGTGATAACAGTGAAGTGTATACCATAAATTTTGTGGAAAATTGTTTGACAGCATGAAGCACAGCTAGAAATTCTTTTTTCAGTCACATTGTAGTCCTTCTTATGCTTGTTGAGAACCTTAGAGATGTAGGCTACAGGGTGACCTATACCTTTATCATCAAGTTGTGCCAGGATAGCCCCAATTTCAAGGCCACTAGCGTCAGTATAGAGAATGAACTCCTTGTTTTTATTTCAATATACAAGAATATGAGCCTAATTCAACTTCTTCTTTAGGGATTCAAAGGCCTGTTATTAACTAGCAGCCTACTCAAAGGGAACCTTTTGAAGCAACTGGATCAAGGGTCCACTGATGTCTGCAAATTCAGGGATAAAATGTCTGAAATAGCCTATAATGACTAAGAAGACTTGAAATTCTCTCAAGGAAGTGAGGGGAATCTTTTGTTGATTTCTTCAACCTTCTTGGTCTGGGGGTATACCAGTCTGAGTTACTTTGTGGCCTAATAGCTCCATTTTTTATTTAAAGAAGGCACACTTGAAAGGCTTCAGCTTGATTCCAGCTTCCCTGATTTGAATAAAAATCTCCTTGAGATGATCAAGGTAATCAGTGAATGTGGCTCTAAACACAGTTATATTTTCCAGATAAACCAACACACATGAAAGCTTCAGATCACGCAAAATGGATTACATTGTCCTTTGAAATGTAATAGGGGTGTTCCAGAGTCCTTGGAGCATATGTGTAGGTTCAAAAAATACTTTGGATATGATCAGGATGGCCTTTTGTCTATCATCAGGCAAAAATTAACTTGTCAATAACCAGATGCTATATCCATGGCTGAGAAGAACTTGGAACCACTCAGGCAACAGAGAGCATTGTCTATGTGCAGCAAAAGGTATGGATTCTTTTTGGTCAAGGAGTTCAGTCAAAAGCAATCTATTACTATGTGATGACCTCCATCCTTCTTTTTTAGGATAATTAAAGGGGAGGCACAAGGACTTCGAGAAATTAAAAGTAGCTCAGCATCTAACAGTTACTTGATCTCTTTTAGTACTTGGGTATTCTCTACTTGACTCTTTCTATAGGGTTTAGCTCAAAAGAGGGAGCATCACCAGTGTCAATCAGGTGTATGACACCTTTGGTCAAGCCATAGTATGTACTGTATTTAGAAAAATTTCAAAGAATTGGTCAATCAGGTAAAAAAACTTCCTTTTGCTGTAAAGGAGACAACTGAGGAAAGTCTTCAGCACTGAACAAGGGCAATACTTGTGGCTCATTTCTGGAGAATTGAAATTGCAGAAGGTACCAAAAGGTTGCAAAGAGAGGAAAACGGTAGCATTTATGAGATTTATATAACAAACTACTTGATCTCTAGTAACATTAATATGTACAGGCTTCAAATTAGCTATAAGTAGTTACATGACATCCTTGTGTGAAGATTCTAGAATTCCTGGGCAGAGATGAGGTCTGTTGAGTCCCAAGGATGAAGGGGGGTATAGTTTCAGAAAGATATGCTCAGGCAGTTCATAAAAAATCTTAGAGTCAACTATGACTTGCAACACAGAAGGTATAGTTACTTCTGAGGTATCCAAGAGAAGAACCCCTTTGGCAGAAGGGAAAGCTGGAGGGGCACTTAATATCAGATAAGTTAGTGCGGTAATTTAGCATGAAGATTCCAGAGAGATATTCTAAGACACACATATTGAGGTGTTTATCAAGAATCTTGATGGGTTCCTCAAAGATGAGAGGAACTTCATGCCAAAGTATAGAAATATATCCATCCTTTAAGTTGATAATCCCATTTTATATCTTGGAGGAACTGGGTAACAACCAGAAAATTGTAGCACTCATTATCTAGTACTGCAGTTAGAGCAGCAAGGAACAGTTTATCAAAGCGCATAGGGAGGGCTGAGTAAGCATCAATGGCCCATGTCATGGACATGATATCTGTATCTTAATGCTGATAATAGCTAATGTCCAGAGCTAGTTTGAGTTTCTTTAATAACTTGAAGCACATAACATTGACTAGGGATCCAGTGTCATAGAAAGCTTTGATCTTTACCTTTTGGATGGACATCTCTACCCTGGTGGTAGTACATCCAAAAGGAGGAAGGATAGCCAAGACATCTTGCGCCTCAGCTAGCTCCTTGTATTGTTTCTCTAGCATATATTTAAGGCCAAGGAGCTCCTTATAAATTATTTGAAGGAGCAGCTATATGAAGACATTCTGAAAGACAGCGCCAGTCACTTCTGTGGCTTACTCAGAGGTTTCCACCAAGACAGGGGATCTTTTGGCCTGTTTGAGGTGTGGTATTGACATAATTTTCTTGGCTTTATAAAAATACTTGACAGTGGTAGTGGTCTTCCCAGAGAGTAGTTTGTATAAGAAAGATATGGTTTTTGGTACAGCTAGGACAGAGTATCCATAGGCATCAGGCTTTTCAGCATTGGATTACACCATGTTAGAGACATCTGAAATTTCATGGAAGAGAAGAAGAATAGGAGGGACATACAAATTAGATGCATCATCAGCAGAGGTGGAGGGAGGTAAAGGGGGAGACTGCAAATAGTTGTCAACCAAGATGTCTCCTGTTGTGAATGCCAATATTCACGCTATTTTCATTTTGCCTTTGTTGGGTTATGTTGAGGACAAATTCCTTGCCTTTTCTTTTGCTCCTAAAAATTGTTCTATTTCCAAAGTTTGAAAATCATCTGTTTATCTTCCTGATTCTTTGAAACTCACTTTCCCCACTCATACTTGTGGCAGGTGATTCTATTGTCCTTTTATTGTTTTGTGGTAGCCACAAACAATATATAATCAATTTATATGTCACTAATAAAATTAAGTTATACTCACATTTTTGTCTTTGTGTTTCCAAGTACTTTGGCGCCTCTCTCTAACCACTCCTAGTAGAGATTTATTATTTAGGGCCACAAGGTAATTGCATCACCTTCCCTGATGACTAACTGAGACTTAGCACAAATCCAATCCTAAGGTTAGGATTTTCCGTTGTGTGTCTGTACTGCGCCTCAGAACACAACAAGGTAAATAGGGAAGGGGAAGAGATTCAACTTCATGAATAGTGGTGTTAATCTTCATGAAAGAAACTATGCATTTTTAGAAATCTATCAAATATTTAATTATTGCTGTTTAACCTAAACAATAGACAAAATATGTTTTTTAGGAACGGTGAAAATAAAAGAAACCATAACTGAAGAGTAATTTAAGGTGGTTAGACAAAACCAGAAAGTGAGAGCAAGCAAAAAACAGCAATATAAGACCAGAAAATTAAGCCTGAAGCTTAAAATAGAATCAATAATAAAATCAATCAGAAAATGGTTATTAAAGGTGAGTTGTTTGTTTAAACGTCTACTAACATTTAAACACAAACTTTAAGAACTGCAGGAGAGAAAAATAAGGTATTTGACTTTGAATTGAAGTTCAAATTTTGATCCAAAAAAGAAAACCATCTTTCAAGAAAATTTGCTTAAATTACATGTATTTTATAAGATAAAGATAAGATAGATAACTGAGGTCCAAGTAGCAGTGAAGGAAGAAAAATAGAATCCTGGCAATCATGTAGGCTATAAGGGTAACAATCCCAAAATGTAAACTAGATACTATACAGTACATAGTATCTTCAATTTATTATAATAATCTAAAAACTATACAAAATGTAATGGTATATAATCATATTGATTAGTGATCAATAATATAGTGATTATATGGTTTTAGTAGACTATAATAATCTCAATAATCTATTATCAAGCTAGTGAACTTATGGTGTGTAATCAAGTAGATCTGTTTAAATGATTATAATGATAATTTATGGCCAATCAGCATATTCTCACAATCTTGAGCTCAGAAGATTTAAGCCCAAATGTAGATTTTTTAGCTCTGATAATTGTCAGGAGGTGGTTTAAAGGGTTTGAAATTTTTATAATTTAAGATCTTGGGATAGTAGACAAGTTAAATATATTATGGTAGGTTTTAAACCACTATTTCTATATTCTTGCTTTTTATGTATTATCTATTGAATACAGGTTTACACCAGGGAATTATTCAATATTTGATCATCATTGTTTTTTAACCCAAAAAAGTCATGTTTATAATTCTCAACCCTTATTCTGCCTGTTTAAATTTGCCATATCAATTGATATACTCAAAGTAATATGTATTTTTAATTTTAAGCAAATTTTTAAATATGCCATATACTGAAATCAAATTTGACAATCTATTTGGATAACCCAGCCAAAAAATCTTAATATTTCAAAACAGCAGAGTCAACCCACCAACAAGGTTCTGACTAAGCGGGTTTGTGACTCAAAATCTGACTTCCCAGTGACCCGTAGCCAAAAAAAGGAAGTCAACTCAAATTCCCAGAAATAGCAACATGAGCTAATTATTATCCCATACAGTGGATAACTCAATTGAGCGCTTGACTCATTACTAGGATCATGCCACCCCCTTCACCATCTAACCACGTGATCAACACAATCATGTTCCTGATATCCACAATTCACACTAGCTATATAATAACTATCTCTCAATAAAGAATATTAGCTAGTCTTCAAATATTTTCCCCCTTGTAACTCTGCTAAAAAAGCACAGTTAAGACAAATATTAAAATCAAAATATAGTTATTTTGCTATAAATAACAGTTTTTGGTTGATTTGTAAGGATATAAAAGCATTTCATTTGGTAGTAACAAATTTAATAAGATGAAACTGTGTAGAGCTTTAATAGTTATTTGATTATATTAGAATTTTTATTTTTAACTTTCAAAGAAACCCTGCTTTCTCTGATATTAAAAAATTGCAAATAACAAAGATTTTACTATTGTATTTCATCTTGAGTCTAAAGGTGAAAAAATGATTTGGGCTTGTCAGAAATAAAATCCCAAAAATGGTATTTGAACCTAGATTGTGTTTTCATAAAGAAACTTTTAATACTTAATAAAGTCTTTATAAAATAAGTACTTTTATTTATTATAATTATCCTAGTTTATCAACAATCACCAAAGGTTCAGCATTTCATTTGCTTGATTTATAAAAAAGGAACATATAAAATTAAAAAGAAATAAAGTGTTAGATAGCTATATTTTTTGATATTAATGATACAAATTTCCTTATTTTAAAGACTCTTTATGAATTAGGAGTAAACCCAGAATCAAATTGTCAAGATTTCTGGATCTTGAAGAAGAAGAGAGATTTTTTTTATTAGGTGAGTTAATCATGTTGGGATGGGATATCTGTATGAAGACAGATGTGCTTCTATTGGTGTGGATGGTGTGCGCAACAGCTGTGTCCCAATGTTGGTTGATCTGAGTGATGTGGAAGTCCTGTGGTCCTTTGGAGACGCAACACTGTCTGTGGTGGTTTGGCAGGAATTCACAAGTATCAATAAGTTGCTCTTATTGTACTTTGACACCACTACTATTTGGACTAGTAGTGATGTTGAAGGGTATTAAATTGTCTCTCTTCCAAGTGATCTTGGAAGGCCCCTTTATAGTTGACAGCTAGCAGCCAAACTGGCGTCTAGCTGCAGACAACTCTTATTAGCTAGCCTATCATCCCCAAGCTACTAGTTTCACCCCCTAGAGTTGGATCCCAAAACCCAAATAAGGATTGAGATGAGGTAATATTCTAGACTGCTGATTTCTCCTCTTCAGCCTAGATATACCTTGACTTAGTTACAGAAAACTAAGTTGACACCCAATTTGGCCGACCTGCCCTTATGCTTGATATAATGTGCAATATTTGCACAGGCAGTCTTCCATCTCACTTCTCAGTGAAGCAGGATGTTGTAATTCCCTGATCAATTTCTGGGTCAGGTCTGTGTTCCTATTTAGAATCTGGAATCCTTAGCATCTAATTATAGAAGCTTCTGGATTGGCCTGTGACCTGAGACCCAGAATGTCTCAGGTGTCTTCTGACTTGGAAACTATATCAATCTTATTATAGTTT
Organism: Entomophthora muscae; assembly: GCA_014839935.2. Taxonomy (NCBI): domain Eukaryota; kingdom Fungi; phylum Entomophthoromycota; class Entomophthoromycetes; order Entomophthorales; family Entomophthoraceae; genus Entomophthora; species Entomophthora muscae. The sequence goes on along the minus strand of QTSX02001694.1, from coordinate 87,376 downwards.
CTCCGTATTTGGGAATAGCTGTGTCACTTTGGCTGTGTCCCTTCTAATGTCAACCCACAGCTTCAGTGATAGGGATATGGATCAGTCAATCCTAATAGATCAGGATTTCCTGACACAAATTTTAAACTCAAATGTTTATTTATTTATCATTAATGATTTAATTCAATAAATATTATCTTCAAAATTATTCTACTCATTGATGTATTTAAACAATAAGGTTTCAAAATCCAAACAGAATTAAAAACAAACCTATTGGATTAGATGTACAGGACATATGTATGTCATTTTTTACTACTTTGATATCAAATCACTGAAGTAAGCATGTAGTATTTGCTTAGTCATATTTGGTTAGCATCATTGCTCCTGGATAAGGCTGCTTCGGCAAAGCCCCGGGCAGCCACAGCCAGTTTCTGGCTCTGGTTCAATACTGTTAAATGTTTATTTAAAAATGTTTGAAAAAACTAAAAATTTCTGTTTAACTGTAGCAGCCCTGAGCCTAAAGCTAGCCAAAGCTGAGCCAAAGCATTCCTACTCCTGGATCATGTGTTGAAAAGATGTTTAACTTTTGTATCATTCAAATTCTATCAAGTGTCAGTGTTTAGTAAGAGGAATGATGATTGTTTGACATTCAGTGAAAGCTAAGCATAGTATTGTTTAGTATAATATCATATAGTGCTACATATTTAATCTTTGGTGCACATCCAAATACAGTATAAATTGAGCAACATTTAGTTAAATTCAATATTTTATATTTTTGCTTCAGCATCTCCCGCCTGTTCCCCTGCTGCCTGAGCTGTGTTCCTGGTCCTTTGCCGCCCTCTGGTTGTGTGTTCTTGGTACTCTGTTGCCCTGTTAGTTTGTTTGTCTGCAGGTATTATCAAATACTAATCATTAAAAAATTTGTCATTTTTAGCGCCATGGAATCCTAGGGATTCTAGGTTTTTTTGGTGTCCTGTCTGGTTTTTGTGTCTGTTTTGGGTGTCCCTGTGTAACTGTTTCTGGTGTGTATCATTCTTGTGTGTTCTTTCCCCCTGATTTTTGGGTGTCCCGCCAAGCAGCAAATTATTTGCTGCTAGAAGTGCCGTTGAATGCTGCAGAAACCTGCAGGGTCTGTCATATTTGCTTACTTGAAGGAGATCAATAGCATTACTTACTACAGCAGTGGCCGTCTTAACAAGAGTAGCTTCCGCTCTTTCCAGGTTGCAATTCTTGCAGGTACACAGCCTTGCCTTCAAGTATACCACAAGTTTAGAAACTTCTCTATACCAAAGCAAGTATCCAAAAAAATGTCCCGCAACTTCTTCTTGGCTTATTGTAAGCAAGTCTATTTTTGAAGTAAATCTGTTTGCAAATTATAACCACTGGCTAATAAAGTAGTTTTAGAAGCTATGACAACAACTGAAAATACCTGATTTAAACAAAATGATTTCAGATTTAAGCAAAATCCAACTACCAGGTTAAAATATACACTCTGTTAACAGGATTTTTGGCGTTAATGGGCAAAATGGGTCAATACAGCAAAGAACTGCTTACACGCAAAGCAAAATTATTCAAAATACAATCCCAAATACATTGATTCACAAACAAAATGGTGTGAGTTGACTTTTGGTGTACATATGGGTCATTATTTTTCTTTTTATGCCTAGGCGCCAGATTTATCCTTTTATAACTTAATTGCATTACTCATATTCAAATTATTCAGAAAGCTTAAAATACAATCAACAAATTCCAAAACTTTAATTGATCTTGGGCTTAATGATTTTTTTTAAAAAATAGGGCATCAATTTTAGAATTGAAAATTGAACTTATAGTATTTCTGAAAATATCTTAAGTGCTACTACAAACTACAAACCAAAAATATTTATGATGAGTTGCATGGGAGAGTAATAGCAGCCCCAAAGCTATAAATGTTATTACCCTATCTTTGGCTCATCATAAATATTCTTAGTTTGTTTCAGAAAAAAAGGTTGTTGTTTTTGAAAGACCGATAACTCTATTTAAAATACACCCTCTAGTAAGCTGCCCTACTTCATGAACTTGCCCTAGTGCACCACTAGCATCTTCTGATATTTTTGTTTCTCTGGTATCATCACGTGATTTCAAATGATAAGTTATCTCAGAATATTCTGAGAGACTTTCAAATGTTAAAGGTGAAGTATACAACTTCCCATCTTTCATCAAATATGAAATATTAATGCGCAGATTTTTAACTTCAAGCTCTTTTCTTATAGGCCTAACTTTTCTCTCATAAATATAAAAGAATGGCTTTTGAGAAATATTTGAGCCTGATAGCGCTGATTTATAGAATTCTTTTCTTTTTCCTTCTTGCTCAAAAATATTTTTAATATCATTTATATTCTTAATATAAAGCTGGGTTTCTTTCTCTTTTAATACTTTTGATATTACACCAAAGTGACCATCAACAATGCTTTTTCCATGACATTCTACAAAACAATTATATTTTATAGAACCTTTAATATATTTAGGTGCCTCTTTGAATAAGTAATATAAAAATTCATATGATCTAAAATGATTTCCATTATCAGTCCATACTTTTATATTTTTTATTTTTTAAATCTATCTAATTTAAGAATTTTTATAAAACACTCACCTGAAAATAAAGAATCATGTGATAATATTTGAGACAAAAAATCATGATATTCATATTTAATTTTATTGTTTTCCTTAAAAACTAATGCAAACCCTAATAATGAGATTGGTTTTTTTGAATAAAAACAATTATTGGTCTCAATTGAACCACCTTCAACCTTTAAGTTTTCTTTATAATCTATAACTACAATGCAAGACTCATCATCTAATTCATTAATATCTTTTTTATATTCACAATTTTGATGATCATAAAAGTCTTGGTGCTGATTAATAGACTTTAAGACATTGTCTATAGATTCTGGTAATGGTAAGTTTTTACTTTCACATTATTCCTTCTTTTTTTCTAGTGAATTTTTTAAATTACAAATATTGCACATATCGGTTTGTTTTTTACTTTTTATTATATTTTTAGTATTAATTTATAATAAGTAGAAATTGAAACTGAAATTTCATTTTTTATTTTCATATTTTCATATATTTCTTTTTTTGTTTTAAGTAGAGAGTATTTAATTTCAGTTGATTAATTACTCATCTCTTTTTCTATATCTTTATAAAATTTTTCAGGCACTTTTTTTGTAAACTGACTTGTTTCAAAAGAATTTTCCAGCAATTTTTTAATTATTTTTTAGTTATTTCTTTTTTTAATGAATAGTTATTATTTTTTAGCTTTTTTTGTTTAAGCTTACATTTTTATTTTTATTTATTTTTCTTGAGTATTCAAACTCACTTTTGGTTATATTAAACCCCATATCATTAAGCTCTTTTAAAGAGTAACTGGAAGTAACCAGAGATTGCAAGGCTGTGAGATGTTTTTGGGGAGAAGATTTCATGAGATCCTTTAAGTTTTCAATGAACTCATTGCCTTTTTGATTTTGAATAGTTGGCAGGAACTGAGCTTTCCCAAATTCAGTTTGAGTAAGGAAGTGCTTGATGAAATTATCAAGACCATCACCAGCAATAAAGAGGAATGCCTTTTTTAACATTGAAATTCTCTCTCTTTTTGTTGAAGCTCCCAAGGAAAAAAAGGGTAGCATGGCAGAAGTAAATTTAACTGAGGACATGGTAGTATTCTGAATCTGTAATTAGGTCAGATCTCTGAAATGTGCCTTAATGTTGGAGTAGTTATGATCAGAATGTGGCCTTTGAATGGGGTCTTTTGGATTAGAAGCTTTGTGGTGCTTTAGCTCTTATATACCAAGCTAAATGAAACCATTCTGAAAGAAATGGTGTGATAGCTTTTATTATAGTTTGAACTTGAATTTATGTTTGCAGAATTAATTAAATACCCAGTTTTCATGCACAAGTGATACATGTGAAGCAGCTAAGCATTCTTATTACATCATATCCTCTTTGTAATCAATGCAAATCAATTAAAATGATGTATTCAGTTAATTGTAACTCTTCTGCATATTTTTAAAATGATAAAATATTAAAGAATTCCATTTAAAGAATGCTTAATTTGAGGTTCAAAGCTCACTTGAACCTTAAAATCAATCTAAACAGTGATAAAAACACCCTAACTTCAAACTACCATAAAATCCTAAAGAATTGAGCTTTTTAAATAAAATAACATGCTAAAATAAAGCTCTCAATCTTATCTTTAATTTGGTCAAATAAAAAAATCTGTTGTATATTAAAAAATAGTATTTATTAGCTTTGAAGTGATCTATTTTATATCATTAGATATAATCATATAATAAAATCTGGATTATACTCTTTTAAATTACTTTTGCTTTAATATTGAGTATAGTATATACATTAAAATTTTTTACACCAATAGAAAGATAGGATTCTTAGCTTCATTTTGATAGTTTAAAGTGTGAAAATATATTAATTTTTTATTGAGTTATTAATGTTTTAAATATAAAATGTTAATTAGTTACTTTTTCAAAATTGAACTGTGTTATGCTGCAACTTGGGCAGCATGTGTATTAGAAAATGACCTAATCCCTAAAATAATGACCCATATGTTAACTATGTAAATTGATGACAAAATACACCCAAGCGCGGTGAGTCAAAACTCAACCCAAAAACAAAACACAATACCTTTCAAAATGTAAACAAAACTACTCAAATGTTGTATACAATGGATTGTAATCAAGAATGATACCAATGTATCTAAAATAGGGCACACAATCTGAAACACAAATTTTAAAAATATTGTGTTGGGTGTTTGAATTTGGCAGTAAAATCATTGGAAAATGGGTGGATTTTTTTGAGTATTCTAAAATGGGCGTTGTAAAACCAAAAAAACCTAATTAAGAAATAAAAAATCTATAATTGGGATATTGGGTGAGAAAAATATTAATTAAATATCTATATTCAGATAAAAGCAAAAATTAAAATTAGGGAGTAACTTAATTGAAATTTATTTAATATTTTATTAAATTCTCAAAATGAAAGGAACACAACAACAGAGTACCAATGCACCCGTTGTGCGCTGCAGTTGCAGTTGCCCCCACGGGTCAAAGAACAGAGTTAGTGCAACCCAAATGCCTACTCAGGAAGAAGACAGGAGAGGAGAGTTCAATAGTGACGCTGCACTGACACAGCTGTTTTGAGGAGCACAAGCTGCTAGGGTGCAGAGCATCAACCCTTGGGTCCCTAGGCTGACCCGGAAGCCCACCAAGGTTACCACAACAAAAACAGTTAGAAACAAGGAGGTAGAGCTTACTTTATATGTGTTTGACGTTATTTACTGGCAAGAGTTGGTCCAGTCAGCCATGAGGGAGAAGGTGAAGCCTGTACTTGATACTAGCTACAAGCCCTACGTCAGTGATGGCAACCAGGAAGAGGACAAGGAGCCTGAGTTCTACAGAACTGATGAGGGACAGCTAGTGATCAAAAAGGTTGCAGCCTTCTACAACAAGGTACCCATGCCTTGCAAGCCAGTCCCTGAGCAGGATCCCAATTCAACTAATCCCACTAAGCCCTCTCAGAAGCGCGTCTCAGATATCAAACACATCATCCTGCTCAAGATAATGCAGGAGTCTGGTGATTACAAGGCGGCCACAGCTCTTGTTGGGGTGGATCCCAAGTACGCCTCCAAGACCTTCAACAAGTTCATTGATACTGGCTGAGTCCTTGCCGCGGAGAAATCCTTGTGTGTTTCAACCATGCTCACCAAGGAGCACAAATGAGCAATCTGCCAGTGGATAACCTGAGATTGCCATCTTGAACTGGCAAATATACAGGCCATGTTCAAGTACGCTTTTGGGATCAAGGCCTCAATTTCCTTCTATTATCATTTGGTCAAGGGAATGCACTTTTCCTGGAAAAAGCTCAGGGTATCCCCCTACAATTGGAACAGCCCAGCCAATATTGAGACCCAGAAAAATTATGCTTAGGCCTATACTGCCTTCAAAGCCAAGGGGATGGTGAAATTCTGTTATATTGACAAATCAGCATTTGCCTTGTTGATGTGCAATGAGTATGGGTATGTCCCCTAGGCTCCAATGATGGGATGGCTTGGCGTGCTGCAGTTTGCGCCACTGCATACTCAATGGTGGCTCTCCTTGGTCCAAAGGGGGTTGAGCTGTACCTAATGATACTAGGCTCCCACAATAGCCAGACCTTCCTGTCATTTCTCTGATTGGTCAGTGACCTCCTGATGCACATGAGCCCGTGCTTCACCAACGTAATTGTATTGGACAATGTTGGTCTCCACAAGGTGGCAGGTATTCTTGAAGAATTTCCATCAATTGACACCAGCATTGCAGTGGGCCCCCAGCAATTGGCCACGGCAAATTTGTGCCTTCTCTTCATCCCTGCCTATTTGCCCTTCCTAAATCCCATTGAGTAAGTCTTTGGGTGGCTCAAGCAAGTCGTCAAGCAAGGAACCCCAACAGGGACCAAGGACCTGTTTGATTTGCTGCAGGCCAAGATCCATACCCTCCCAGCTGAGACCGTGGCCAAATTCTATGGCCACGCTGATTTGTTCATCCCTGCATGCCTAGCCAAACAGCCAATCAATTAATGGCTTAGTGTGTCCAACTTTTTTTATATTCTCTAATTTACTATTCAAGATTTATTGATTATCATTTTATATTTAGATGGTTCCACTCCTGCAATCACATTCAGAAGGACCATCAATAGATGTAAGTAATTTATTTATTTTATTATATATTATTTAATATGTCATCTGAGTTCATCCCAAACACTTTATACTGGATTACGCAAATATATTTATATCCTTTTGTCAAATAAATATAAAATAGTCTTATAAAAATTAAACGTAAATTGTAAGGTTAAAATTTATTTTATTACCTTATTATTTTATACTTTTATGAAACCCATTTCCGCAATAGATTTTGCAAATCTTGTTTGCTAAAATATTATTTGAAAAATTAATTATAATAAAAATATTGTAGAGTATAAAGATGTTTATTAGAAGAGAGAATTTATTACAAATGCCTGTAGTGAGTTTGGCGGTATGTACCCACCCCACAATGGAGGTGGCACACAACCTCCACCGCCACACTGTGGACAGTGGATACACCTGTATTGAAATACTCCCTCCTGCTGGTGAAAGGCAGTAGGGTCAGGTGGGAGTGAAGCAGCAGCTTTTCAGGCGGGACTGCAGACCCAAATATGCCTGCCAGGATCAGGGCGTCCTGGATCACATGATCAACTGAGTTGTATCTAGGGGGACCTTCTTCCCGTTGAGTGCAAGCTGGGCCTTGTTGATCCCCAGAAGGACCCTGTCCAGGTCCTAAATAGACGCACCCATCCCAAAGAAGAATAAGAACCCCAGGTAAACAAACAGATGAAGCCTTTGTCCAGCAAAGGCTTCTGTATACTTGCACAATTTATTATAGACTGTGCTAATCTTCTTCTTGTGCTTGGTTTTGGAAAAGGTCAGCTCCATAGCTGCTGGGACCCCCGTCTCATTGGCACTCCAGGCCAGCCCAAAGCCTGCCAGGAGGATCTTGGTCTTCTTTACAGCTGTTGTGTCTGCAACAGCCAATTTCAACACCACATGCCCAAAGTTCTCCAACAGGTAAGAGATGGTATGCTCCACCAGGAAGAAGAAGCAAGCAGCCGCATGGGCCCGGCCCATCTCTGGTATATTCTTGAATGGGAGTGTTGCCAGGATGTCCCAAACAAGCTCAATGGAGTTTACACAGTAAACTCCACCAAGGTTAACTGGGTCCAGGTGGGCATCCTTGTAGGCAGTAACTGCCCACTCAGATGCCCCCTCACCATGCAAAAGCCCAGCCAATGCCTCCCTGGACATTGGGAATGTACCATGGATCCTGTCTTCAAGCTCCTGCAAGACAGGGGGGACAGGAAAAGCTGCCTTGCCACATGATTAGCATAGTTGGCATAGAAGGTGGGGGGACAAAAGGGACCAGGACCTGGCGAAGTTCACCATCAACATCTTCTAAAAAAAGGTAAGTATTTAAGAATTTTTATTAATTATAATTTTTTAGGTTACCTTCTTGGGTTTCTTCCTTGCTGGCGGCTTTAGCTGGCTTTGCAATTCTCAGCGCAAGCAGTTGTGCGGGCATCTGGTATCCTCCGCCCTGACACGCTTGGCGGGTTTGAGGTGGGCATACATCTCTTGGTCATCAACCCAGACGGACAGCGTGAAAAGATTGTATGCCTTGAACTGGAGCCCCTTGACCACAGTTTTTTGAATATTAAGTAAGCGCTTGATTGTCTTCTCTGGGGTGTCAGGCATTTTTGACATTGTGCCTTTGCAGACACCTTGTCAATTTTGTCCCCAGTGAGGACGGCGGACTTCACCTTTGCTTTGACCTTGCAGTCAATGTCCTTTATTTTAGCAATTGCCAATTTGAGGTCCTTCATAAGCTTTTTCAATTCTCTCATTGATTTTTTTACTAACCTTTCCATATGTTTTTATAGCTTTTGCCTCAATAAATTCTATATTATTTTGATGCTGTTGCTTCTTTGTTTATTCCTTTTTGTTTTCCCACTTACTACATTATCCCATCTTTTTACCCATTGTGTATATGTTTTAGCTCATCTCAATATGTGTTGTTTTCTTTGTGTTGGCATTGTTTCCTTGATTACCATATTATTTTTGGCGCTTGACATAGCCCCTTGTGAAAATAGTAACAACAATTTGGTGATCAGCTAAATTTGAATTATAAAATTATGGTGTTAACTGTTTTTAGATAAAGTTGTTACTGATCCAAATTCAAAACCTTAATGATAAACTTTAAGCCAATCAGGAGCCAAGTGATAAAGTGATTGTTGTGACATAAAGGATCATTCAATAATTCTTTGATGCATGTGTGCTAATTAATATGATTGGCTGGATGTTTTGCCATTATACGCCATTGCTGCTGTGGCAAGTTGTTGATGGACTAGTGCTAACCCAGCAGCTGATTGGGCACTAGTCCATCAACAACTTGCCACAGCAGCAATGGCGTACAATGGCAAAACATCCAGCCAATCATATTAATTAGCACACATACATCAAAGAATTATTGAATGACCCTTTATGTCACAACAATCACTTTATCACTTGGCTCCTGATTGGCTTAAATTTTATCATTAAGGTTTTGAATTTGGATCAGTAACAACTTTATCTAAAAAAAATTAATCTATAATTTTCTAATTCAAATTTAGCTGATCATCAAATTGTTGTTACTATTTTCACAAGGGGATATGTTTGGGTGCTAAAAATAACTGTGTTTGGGATCTAGATACACAACATAGTAAATATATGATTTTATAGAAATAAGCTGAACATAAAGAATATAGCCAACTATAAACAAAGAGAACACAAACAATTTAAATTCAAAATAAAGATAATATAAATAGAAATTTTTTGGGACCATGGGTTTATTGAGGCGGGGAAGAGTGATGCCTAGTAGGCAGAATGGCGCAGGAAGGAAAACATAGAGGCAGTGCTGGCCTGAGGGGTCTGGGATTGGATGGGTTGGGTTTGCGGGTGAGGGGTGTTGGTGGCGGGGGTGGAGGCAGGAGGATTGCACGTTATGGCTGCCATATACCGCTCATTGTACTCCTCATCAGCCATTGGCTGGATGAGCTGATAGGTGGCTGTGGCACGGAGTGGGAGGCGCTTATCCTTGTGTGATTGGTTGCCCATGTTCACATGGAAAACCATTTGTGCAAACAAGTCAGCCATCATTTGGTGATCAAAGAGAAAATTGTGATCAAGGACCCCAAGATAGAGGTTGTTTAAAGCCTGAGGGCGGCACTCCTGTAGTGTATCTCCAATATTAAAGAACACAACTTCTGCCGGATTGACGTCAGTGTGACCAGCTGGGTACACAGAGGCCTGGTGCCCGCGTTCCTGGATGGCCTCAAGGGCAGTGGAGCTTCCCTCCATCTGGTGGCTCAAGAAAACCCAGTATTTGGAATTTGAGCCATCCCAGGAGTTGAGCAATCCACTGAGGATGTGGCAGTATGAGTGCCCATTGATAAAATCAGGGTTTGTCCAATAGTAGACAAAACCCTTGGCTGAAACAGCCAGAAATGCACTAATGAATGTCCCCTTCTTGACCTTCTTCCTTCCATTCTTGGTGGCGGCTTTTCCTTGCTCACCAAAATCGCCAAATGCAATCAATAACTTATAGTACAAGACAAACATGATGTCATCTGTTAGACTTGTCAAGCATCTGACCAGGGTTGATTTAATTGCGGTGTCATATGGGGAATCCTCAGCTCCATCCCATTGTTTCCAGAAAAATTTGTAAGAACCCTAATTGAAGCCACCTTTCTGTGCATCCAGAGCTGCACCATGCGCTCAGACAACCAAATGCCATGGTGCGCAAGTTGCTTCTGGACCTGGGTCAAGGGAAGCTTGGGGTCCCACTGGAGGAGGTCAAGCATTATTGGGTATCCCATTGATCTGGGACTCTGTGGCCTTCTTTGGCTTCTTGGATGTCCCAATCAGATTTCCTTTATTCATCAGGTTGTTGAATTCACGCATGACAGTAGCTTGGGTAAATTACAACTGAGCAGCAATCTGTTCCCAGGACAGACCTTGTAGATTCAGTGCCACAATTTCCTGAAGAATTTGGGTGGTGATGATTTGTCACTTGGAGCGCTGGGCCAGGGGGGCTGAAGCCTGATTGGCTGTAGGGGGAAGGTTGGCTGGTGGCAGGAAGTTGTTCCAAATCAAGGTTGCCATCCTGATTGGTTGGTTGATGGGCAGCTTGTGCAGGGGTGGGTGTGGGAGCAAGGGCAGAGCTAGACGCTAAGTGACTCTCAAACAAGTCAAAGCCATATGGGTTGGGGGACAGTAACAGGTCAGCTTCCTTGTTACTTGCCTCAAAGGCTTGGGTGTAAATGGGTGCCTCCACTTTCTGAGCCTTGCCTCCATTGAAGCTTGTCTGGCTGCTGCTGGCTTGGCTTCTGGCGCTTTCAAATATATTGCTGTTAAAAACCATTGTAAAAAACCTAGGATAAAATCACTAAAAGTAGATTTTTAAAATTTAATGATTTATTTTTATTGTAATCTCAAGTCCATATTTGGAAGGTTCTCAAAACTTTTTCATACAAATATGGAGCCATAAAATGGATAAAATGCCTCTGTTCCTAAATTGAATAGCTGTTTATTGGCTGTTAAACTGTTATTTTTCTATTTTAGGCTGCTCATACTACACATCTTGTGTGAGTTCATTTTATTTTGTGTTTGTATAATCTTGCTTCTAGATTGCTCAAGTTTTGTTTCATTTTAGTTCTTCTGTTGGTGCCTCATATGAATCCTGATTGGATTATAATATACTTCAGAACAGCATCCATCCATTTCACTTGTTGTGTCAGTTCATTTTGTTTGTGGTTTGAACTACACCGCTTGATGTTTGCTTTAATTTTGGTTAATGGGTTAGTGAAATTTTGTTTTTGGTTTGACAGTTCATTTATTAACCAAAAATATTTATATTAATTGAATCCTGAATCTTGCGCAACCTGGATTTTGTTTGGATCTGAAATCATTTTGTTTAAATCTGAAGTATTTTTGCTTGTTGCCAAGCTTTTAAAACTACTGTATTTAATAGAACCAACCATTCACTTTAAAAGGTTTCATTTTTTTAAAATCTGCAAATTCCAACTCCCAAGTACCAAAACTGTGGGGTTGACTCCCAGCAAGGTTTTGCACAAGAAGATCTGTAACCCTCAAAATGACTCCCCCATGATCTGTAGCCAAATTCAGAAGTCAACTCAAATTACTAAATCCAGAAACAAGAACCAATGACAATCCTAGCTTGGTGGACAGCTTGATTTGGTGCTTCACTAATTACAAGGATCATGCCATCCCCTTCCCAATCCAACTGATTGATCATCGCAATATTGTTCCTTTTACGCTGATTCACCTCAGCTATATAATACACATATCCCAATAAAGATAATTACCTAGTTTCCAATCATTTTTTCCTGTGTAACTCTGCTAATACAGCACAGTTACAACACAGTGCAGATAATTCAACTAGTGTAAGACAAAAAACATCAAAAACAAGGGATATACAAATCGGAAAATTGGGATTCTAGTGTATAATTTGATATTTTCTTTGGTCTATCAACTTATGGACAACATGGAAAAATCAATTAATATGAAACCGTGTGATTCTCATATATAATGGCCAGATTTGCACTCTTAAATGAAGTATATTCAAAGTCAATTTTTTATAATCTCAAAAAGAAAAGAAATTTATCCAGTGTTGAGCAACTTGTGTTCTTTCTGGTATGTTCAAAGCTACAGATAGATGTTAGCCTTGTTAATGTACTCTACCTAATCCTATGCAAGAGCACTAAAGACTACAATAGAATAGAACTTTGAAGATAATTACGTTTATTGAAACAGGAGTACAATCTAGCCAGTGGCTGCAATCTATCCAGGTGTAACTAAGAACTTGTTTTCATCCTTTCAGGTGTCTGTATCAATATATACTGCAACAATCCTTGTTCTTGTCCTTTCAGACAGTTCTCAGTGGCTATCTTTGCAAAAGGTCCATCTTTGCTGGCTGTGCCTATCCTGATTGGTTGTCCTTGGCATGTGTGCTGCTACTGGCTTTAGCAAGGCTTACATGGCACTTCAGCTACACCCTACGCTCTTCTTGAGCTAGCCTACTGAAAATTATTGATTGGCTGTATCTTACGCACTTATTATGGCACTAGGAAACTACACTGTATTTGGTTGACACTTAGAAATGGTCTCTGTTCAGTCCTCCTACATTAGAAGGTAAAATTCCAGTATTCCATTTGCAGGGCTTAATCAGTGATCCTTTTCTGGCTGGCAAGCCTTATGCTTATTAATGCAATGGTTTGAATTGGGGATAATACACAGTATAATAGCTGACTCAATCCAATATCAACTTGTGGATTATTCACCATGTAATGCTGACCCAAACCAATAAGGAATTCAATTATACGCTGTGTGATGCTAATCCAAACTTGGTATTTCTTAGTCATATGTGTATCACTTGTTTGATATACTCACATAAATCTATCAGGCTGGGTGAGACTGAGTTGATACAACGTCCAGTAGGATGTAATAAGTGATATACAATTGACAATTACGTGATTACATGGTGTGTAATCAATGATAATTGCTATATTGGCTAATGTTTATACGGCGTATAATTGCTACATGCATTATAATAAACTAGTAATATACAGTGTATAATAACTACACATTGGAATGATGATCTGTGATAATACAGCGTATAATTGGTGCATCCATCATAATAAAAATCAATAATTACACAGTGTATAACTGTCATATTAATTATAATAGACTATTGATTATATGGCGTTTAATTACCACACTTAATGAAGTGATAACCAGATGATAATACAGTGTGTAACTGATAAAGATCTGTGTGCAATGATTAGCCTGACCATTTGTGGTCAATCAGTCTAATCTCACATTCAGTGTGGTGCTGAAACTGAACTTAATATAGTTCAGTATTTGGGATTTGGGAAGACAATATTCCAAGAGAAAAAACAGAAAATAAGGATAATGTTTTATCTTTAATGGGAAGTATCTATTGATATACTGCAAAGGGGAAGCTACTAATTCATACAGAGGTGGTATGGTGGTAAGACCCAAGTATGATGTGAACAGTAAATAATTTATTGAGGGACTTTTATCTGAAATTGACTTATCTCCTAATTTCTACATATTACTTGTATCTTAACATTAGCAAAAGAATGTCCCATGTTGTTATATATGCCATGAGGAATCTCTTTGAGCTCCCCTGAACATTGAGAGATATGTTGTCAGGCAAGGCGTCAACCTTGGTTACAATACCTCTCTTGACCCCTGTTTGTTGTCCTTGTTTAGGATTAGAATTTCTGGTAGGTCCAGAAAATTTGCTTATGGAGAGCTTTTGGGCAGTTACAGCACAGCAGGAATAAACAATTTGTGGTGAAGTTTCTTGGTAGTACCTTGGGTGTCTTCAAGCCAATAAGTGTGGTTGTCATATATAACTGTGAATTTAAAGGCCCAAGGTGACTGGGTTCAAGTTTTTCATTTCAGGGGTTCAGGGTGTAAACTGAATCACCCATAGCATAACAGGCTTCTAGGTGCTTGGTGGCCCCTTGATCTGTTCTTTCTCAATTTTGTGGGCTTTGGCCTGTCATTGTGCTAGTGAAGGAGTGACAGTGAGGTGGGTTTGTCTAGAACTGTGTATTTCAAATTTCTATGTTCCACCTTTGTTACACCATCTGGGGGATCAACGGAAAATTCACTAGGGCTGAACCCTGTACCACAGTTAACTCTGAGACACAAGATGATTATAGTGTTTGATAAGTGTTTCATTCAAGCAGTTTTTTGATGTTCCTGGAACATCTTGAAAATTAACTGGACTAGCAAGTTGTTCAATTGTTCCATTTACCCATTAGCTTTTGGGTGGTATGAGACTTTCACCTCATGTCCTTGGTTGTTATTTACAAATTACCTCTTCATGAAACTCCCTAAAATTTATGATCCTTCATCTGTTATTAGTTTCTTGGGACAACCAAATCTTGGTATAATGTCCTTGCCAATGAAGCAGGTGATAGTGGTGGCTGTGTGGTTGGTGGTTACCCAAGCTGTAGACCACCAGGTGAAGTAATCTATGGCAGTGAAAGTGTATCTCTTCACCAGATTATCCTTTGGCAGGGGTCCTACAATGTCAAGAGCCCACAGCTCAAAGGGTTCTGTGGCCTTGATGGTTAAGACTGATCTTGATGGTGCAGGGCGGGACTGTGGGAATTGGGGAGCAGATTAATAGGAAATAAAACCATGCTCTCAACCACAATAAATTGCAGTTTCAGCAACAACCAAATGGTTGCCGCTAACAATTCCTGGAAGGCCAAAGGTTGATGAAATCAACTGAACACACAAAGTAACAGGAAAAACTAAATGGCCAAATTTCACTAACAAATTTTAACTTTATTAGAGTAGAGAATGATGAAGCAAGGTCTGTAACAACTCTTGCATTAATTTAAAGGGAGGGGATGGAATTCAGGTGGGGAGTTGAATGTCAAAACCAATCAATCAATGATATGAGGGAATACTAATCCATTTCTTGGGGCAGGGAATTCTGGACTAATTCAAATATATAAAATGAAGGGGGGAAACTGACTCAAATAAATGTGATAACCTGTCTTGGATGCAGTTACCACTGCTTCTGGTTGTTCTTGTACATGATATTTAACCAGAGGTGTCTCTTGGGTGGGTTAGGTGGGGGCATCTTCAAAATAATTCTGCAAATAATAGTGTGAGGACCTTTCTTGGGTTTTTCCAGAAAATTTTTTGGATGAATATCCAGGCGTAATTTGGCAGAGATCCCTAAGAATTTGGTGAGGATTGAAGTAGAGGCCCAATGTGGAGGTGTAACTTTATAGGGGAATTCCTTGGGGATGACTTTCTTGAGAGGTAGTAATTGTAGATGTTGCAACACAAGTACAAAGGACAGCCAATCAGAATTGAATTACTTTTCTTTTGTCTTTGACAATTTTCTTAGACAAGAAATGCCTATGTCATTCTGCCCAGTTTAACTCATTAAATTAAGCCTGTCGGAAAAAATCTGCCTGTGTTGGCCAATTGGCACACTGACTTGTGGTCACTCTAGCATTCAATCACTAGCTTCTCTGGTGCTAGATCAACCACAGGTTGGTGGGCTAATTGACAAACACAGACAGTTTTTTGCCAATAGGCTTAATTTAATGAGTTAAACTGGGCAGAATGACAGAGGCATCTCTTGTCCAAGTCAGTTGTCAAAGACAACAAAAATTAATGCCAATTCTGATTGGCTGGTCTGTTGTACTTTTATTTTCATAAATTCACTTGGCTGTAGCACTACATAAAGATTAAATTTAGAATAAAAATAAATATTTAATCATTTCTATTAAAATTGTGTCTTGTTTAAAATCAATCATCAATATAATTAAATCTAAATATATATTATCAAATTATAAAATCCTATAACCTAAATAAACTTATATTGTTGTTGTGTATTGGGCCTTGGGGACGTCTTGGATGTTGACATCTTGGTTGCTAGCTTTGGAAAGTATGGTTGCAAGGCCTATGCACAAATTTATACAAGTCTAAGAGACCCTTAAGTATTTGCCTTTTAATCCAAGGTAACAACTAAATAGGGTGCAAAAATGCAAGTATGTAAAAGTGTTTTTTATTGTTAGGAAAAGAAGGGAAGTTATATACTATGAGTACTGCACAATGTCTGCAGAAGTGCTATTAACACCTCCACCATCAGTAGAAATATTACATAATCTTCAGAGATCCACCAGGCTTTTGTATCCATGTTTCTGCCTATTTGGGTTGATCCAGAAAACCTGATAGAGGAAGGTTGTGGTGCTGGGTGCCACTCCCTAGTAGTGCCTTATTTGGAATGCTTCCTTATTTGGATAAATATAAGGGGAACTGCTGCCCTTTTTTGTTATTATCATTGGAAGGTGATCCTCCAAATTACATAGTGTTGTCTTTGATTATAGGCCAATTGACGCACCTGCGGCTAGCCGCAGATGCATCAATTATCAACCCATTGTTTGTGCCCACTATGTAAATTGGTATAATGATCTTCTGCCCCTCTTTTTGCCAAAGTAGAGACCCTGAAAGAGAGTAGTCTGAAACCTTATTCTACCCTCTATTCCCCAGAGACAGCCCTACTATGTGCTGCAACCACCTGACCTCAGATCACATGCCCAAATGTTCACTTCTTTCTGAATATTCCCCAGTATGTTTCAGCCCTCCAAGAATAAGCTTATTTCCTGACAGTCTAGACCCTAGTCAGCATGACTCACCCTTTCTTTTCCCTCCTCCTCATCAAGTATAAAAAGACCCCCTAGGGTCCCCAATAAACAAGAAATTATACACATATACAACAATTGACTTACACATCTTAGACTACTTGCAGAGCCCAGAATAGAGGTTCTGTTAAGTAATAAGATAATAGTCCTGTTGTGTTTCCAGTTGCTCAGCTACTCTCAAACCATCCCTCTAACCCTTGAGCACCACATTTTCTGGTGCTCACTACAGGGGTATCCGTCACTGCCTGTTGCACCATTGCCAGAGACCTCTAGTCCAGGGACCAAACCTGTGACCCCAAAACTATGGACCACCCGCGCTGTTCCACCGCCCACCACACCCTGCCTGCCCAACTCTGGCACGCAAAGGCCAGGGTTGGTCCTGCAACGCTGAACAGGTTTCAACCCCCACCAAAGCCCCTCAACCTGAAGGTCAAGCCGTCCCTAGCCCAGGATCTCCCCAACTGCCCATAGAAGTTGAGGAACCTGCTGCCCTGGTCTCTGACCTTCCCCCACGAGCCCAACCTAGAACCCGCCCACCCGCCTGTCCCTGTCCTTTCCTTTCCTTTCCCCAAGCTGTTGAGCTCCTAAGACGGCGCCAGGCCTCAGTCTGCCCGTGTAGTCCCTCCCCTGGCTCAGACAAGGACCTTGTAGAGGACTTCTTTGAGGTAGATGAAGAACCTCCTGCCTCTCTTCCTTGGACTCCATCCTGTTCCTCTACATCTAGTGAAGACCATTGCCATCCTAGGGCTCTGTCCAGAAATCCCGCGCCTCCTCCCCAAAAACATCAAACCCTTGAGAAAACTAGCTCCTGTGCCCTGTTTGTCTCACATATAGAGCCTCTTCCCGTCCCTACTGCTCCCCCATCATACCAGTCTGTCCCTAGTGCACCTCCTCTATCAATGCACCAGGTTGCTCACCCCGGCCCCTCAGATGACCCCACCATATCTGATATGGAACATGTCTGCCGGTTTCTGAGCAAGAATGGGGATGTTCTCATCTCCACTGCCATAGACAATACCTGGAGGATCAAGGCATACCTGATCCAATTTAACCATCCTATGGTAACTGCCCTGGTGAATTGACTAGAGCAGCAACGTATTAGCAGCAAACAAACTATTGCAGCTTTGAACCAACTAAGGGACTATACTGAGTCAGCAGTAAACCCCCTTCAAGACCGTCTTCACCAGATCAGACATGAGCATGAGGTATTAGGAGCCATGCACTCTGACACCGTGACTATTGCTTGGCAGATTACCGAGGACCACTCTGCTCTCCAACAGCAAGTATTCCAACCCTTGGTTGAAGAAGTGGCCAACCTTAGAGGTCACTCAAGCCAACATGACATAGATATTAGTGATATACAAGCCCAGCTGACAGATATTTGAGAGGCTTGTGACTAGTGGGCTGGGAACGCCGCGTCTAGAGTCAATCAGGCTCAGGATGACCTAGAGAACTTGAAAACTGACTTCAACTCACTTCAAAATGATCTTGCGCAAACACGAGAAGACCTGGACGTTGTGGGAACTGAGGGCAACGCAACCTATGCTAAGGTAGAAGCGCTACAGGCGGACCAGGTCGCCTTTAAGACAGAAACTGAGGTCAACCAAACCAAGCACCTTGGCCTCATTCAACAATTGACAACCCAACTCAAGCTTGTTTAACAGGAGCTGACCATCCTGACTCAGAGGCAGGATATCCACGCCTCCACTTACAGCAAGAAACTCTCCTCTCTTAAGGAGAAAGACGCTAGCCTACAGTTGCTGATCTCTAACCTGACCAAAAGATTTGACTCAATGAACCTAGGAGGATCAGGTAGTCATCAATCAGGCCCAACATCTGCCTCTGCCTTTGCCTTGGAAGAAGTAGTGTGTTCTGTCCTTGAGTCAGTAGAAACCACAACCGCCTTGTCCAGTACTCACCCAGTTGAAGAAACATATTGAAGTTTTCCCCGGGCTACCCAAGGAGTACCCGCCCCAATGTCAACCGTCTTCCTGCCCATCCCGGGCATCTTGACTCCCGGCCCCACCTCAGTACCAACTCCGCCAATCAAACTCCTGGGGAACATCTCCCCAACACTCCATCACCAGCCCCTGCTAATGATCCTAGGGCAGACCCTGCAGCCGCACGCTGGGAGACCCCTCCAAACCCTGAACACTCACATCCCCAGAAATACCCTTGGTGGTTTCCCCCCTCCAGGTACTCAGGCCCTAACCTGCAACCATATCCACAAGAGGGGTCTTTCTTCCAATCAAGTTTTTCATATGAGGCCTATACTCCCACTGGGCCGCCGCTTCCATCTCAAGACTATCCCAGAACTTTCTCTGGAGGACCCCCAGGGCCCCCACCAGGCCAACCCTCAGGACCACCAGGGCCGCTGCCTGGTCCTCCAGGACCACCCTACGGGCCTCTAGGACCAGCTCTTTCTGACCCAGGCCCACCTTCATGGGACTCTCGTGCAAGCTCTGGCCCTAGTCTCAAGCTAAACACCAAGTTCAAACCAGGAGGGCCCATCAATATTCATGTCTTCCTCAAAGGGTTTGAGCTTATGACCAGGGACATCCCAGAGCCAGTTGCCTGCGCTAAGCTATTAAATAGCTTGGACAAAACTGCCTTCTCCACCGTGGTTGCCTCTCTTAGTGGAGGGGAGGGGTCTTACAAGGAAATTAAAAATATCCTTGAAGATACCTATGGTTCCCCCAATTAGCTAGAGGACAAGAAGGCCAATTTCTTGACAATCTCACTGAAGAAAGACAAGTTGCTTCCAGAATTTGGTAGAAGATTTAGGGTTGAGGCTCAGACCCTAATTTCTATCAACTTCCTGCCCCCCAAGAAGCAGCAACAGCCCTGCTACATGCAATCTGCCCCTTCCCACACTTGTCTGTCTTCCATCCACAGCTGTTGACACCTACTTCAACCCAAGCAGTTCTTTGCATAGCCGCCTCCCTCCAACAACATACCTTATGCCAGGCTCCACGCCCTGTGTACCCATCCCGCTGGGTAATGAATGTGGTGGAGGATTATGAAGAGGACAATGACGGAGTCCTCTATGCGGAAAGATACCCCATGGAAGAACAAGAATGCTTTAAGTGTGGACAGAAAGGACACTTTGCAAGGAACTGCCCACACCGCTGACTAGACGTGAAAGAAGAGCCTGTTGACTCAAAACCCAGTGTGCACGCCTTGTCCAACACATTGCAAGAGGATAGTGCCTTGGAAGGGCCAAAAAACTACTAAGCGGAGCACACAGGACCAGTGTGTCTCTGCCTAGTAAAAAGGTCCCTCCTGATCTCCCTAGCCCCAACTCATTAATAATGGCTGTGGCTGATCACACACGCACAAAAGCCTCAACCCACAAGGAAGTACCCCCCCCCATGAAATAAACTCCTTGAAGGTTGATCCCGCCTTGCCATACATCCTTCAGGCCCAGAACCTCCAGAAAACTCACCCTATCATCAGCAATATAACCAAAGCCCTTTCAAAAACTGTGATCACTACTCCGTTGAGTGATATTATCCACATCCTTCCCACTCTACAGAAAGCCATCAACAAGCTAGAAAAGGGACCCCCTGGTCTGTCAGGTAGAAGGCAGAAATGACCTCTCAGTTGGTTCAAGCACATGGATGCAAACTGAGGTATTTGGCATCCCAATCCGTGCCGTCCTGGATAGCAGTGCACCAACCTTAATCCTATCCTCCCAATTTGCCCGTAGGCTTTGCTTCCCCCCAGACGTTGAGTGCAGTAGAACCTTTGGTACAGCAGGTGGCAATCCTGCCAGATCCAAAGGCGCGTACTCATCAGTCCTTTTGAAGTTTGGGGATACTGTAGTCACCTGCCCGGCCATAGTCCTGGAAGCCAGGAACTACAACATATTGATTAGTTCCTCCTTTATGGACCAATTTGGGACCACCATAAATCATAAGACTGGTACATTCCACCTCCTAGGCCAGGAATTCCCCCTCCTGACACCAGATGGCCGGCCTAGAGTCCCTCCCAAAGTCATGAACCCTATAGGATGCATCCTGCTGACCTGTCCATCTGGGATGATAGGGGTCCCCTAAAAAACCACGTTGACTCAAATAAGCAAGCTGCCAAACACTGATTGCTACAATGACCCTATACTGATTTGATCAAAGGACAGCGTAATTATCCCTCCTAAATCCCAAGCCATAATAGGAACAGGTGTCAAGCTACGCATACCTAAAGGGTTGCATGGGGAAATATTGGCATTAGGTTACCCACGTCCTGGGTTGCCCACGGTCACAACCCACCTTATCCCAGGAGAGACCACTGATGAGCTCACTATCCTGGTGGCCAACCCTCACTCCTCTACCCTAGAAATTAGCCGCAACTTGGGAGTAGCCTTCTTAAAAATTGCCTCAAATAAATCTATCTCCTCTGCCTATTCCATCAGATTGTTGTATGAGCTAGGATTACCAGACCCTGCTCATGGCCTAATAACACCCATCCTACAAGACAAACAAATTGGGGACATAGACTTGCAACAGAAGATACAGTTTTTGGAGCTCATCAAGAAGTACAAGCACATTTTTGCCAACTCCAACGCCGAGCTGGGCTATGCCAATAACTTCTTCCATAAAGTCAACACAGGGGAAGCACAGCCCCTATTCCAGACTGCATACCGACAATCCCCTGTGGCAAACCAGATAATCCAACAGGAAGTTGACAACTTATTGGAAGGAGGCCTTTTAGTACCATCCAATAGTCCCTGGGCCAGTCCTCTGCTCCTGGTAAAAAAGAAAGATGGGACCAATTGAGTGGTAATTGACTACAGAAAGTTGAACACCATCTCCAAGAAAGACAGATATCCCTTACCTCGGATTGATGACACCCTGGACAAGCTGGGAGGCGCACAGTTCTTCTCAGCCATGGATCTTGTAGCAGGCTACTGGCAGATACCTATGGAAGTTGAAGACCAGGATAAATGCGCCATTGTGACTGCAGATGGTCTGTACCAACCAACCTGGATGCCGCAAGGGCTAGCCAACGCCCTGGCCACCTTTCAAAGGCTTATGGACACCACTTTCCGCAACCTAAAGTCCATCTGTGTCCTCATATATTTGGATGACATCAACGTGTATTCAAAAAGCTTTGAGGATCATCTTAGAGACCTAGAGCAGGTCTTTGTCAGGCTAGACAAAATAGGGATGAAACTCAAGCCAAAGAAGTGTCAATTTGTTAAGGAAAACCTTGAGTTCCTAGGCCATGTCATCAATAAGAAAGGCATTGCCCCTATCCCAGCCAAGGTAACAGCTATCTCCAAACTTGCTGCCCCCACCACTGTCAAAGACCTGCAATGCTTCCTTGGCATGGTTGGTTACCATTGCCGTTTTATAGAAGCATTTGCCAATCTGGCCCAACCCCTTTTTTGCCTCCTAAAAAGGATGTAGAATTTGTATGGGACCATGATTGCCAAACTGGGTTAGAAGCGCTCAAGCAAGCTTTGGTAGAATCCCCAGTCTTGGCATATCCCAATTTCTCTAAGGATTTCATCCTGTATACAGATGCCAGCTTAGTAGCTGTAGGAGTGGTCCTCGCACAAATTGATGATGAAGGTCACAATCACCCTGTTGGATATTTCTCTAGAACCCTGAATGTCCACAAACAAAACTACTCAGTAACTGAACAAGAGTGCCTAGCAGTCCTATACGGTATTGAAGAGTGCTGCCCCTACCTGTATGGGTCTCATTTCAAAGTTGTGACTGATCATTCCTCCCTGAAGTGGCTAGCTAACTTAAAGGACCCCAAAGGGAGATTGGCTTGTTGGGAAGTAAGATTGCAGGCATATGACTATGAACTTGTACATTGCCCTGGAGCCAAGCACGCCAATGCTGATGGATTATCTAGACTTCCACTAGTAGCAGCCCTTGCCCCCAAAGGAGACGCCCTGTTTGATCTCATTCCTTTTCCCTCCAAATGGGACAATATCCCCCCTGAGGCTCACAAAACCCTAGCCAAACTTGCTCATAACACCATGATTAGAGACAGCTGTCTATATAAGGAAGTCAAGGTACAACAACTGCCATATATTTTCCCTTCTTGGCAGCTAGCTATATTACAACAATTTCATAACCTAGCCACTGGGCACCCAGGCAAAAAACGCATGATGGCAACACTTGCATCACATTGTTATTGGGAAGGTATGTACACTGATGTATTAGAATATTGTCAAAGCTGCATGACTTGCTCCAAGTATTGCCCCCTACCCAAGGCCACTAGCTATAGACTGCATCCCCCTACCCACACGTTTCACACAGTTAGCATTGATGTGGTAGGACCAGTAGGCCCAAATAAGACTAGTTGTGGGAATAGATATCTTATTGTAGCCATCAACTATTTCAGCAAATGGGTTGAAGCCAAGGCTATTCCTGCCCCTACGGCCAAGCACACTGCCCAATTTGTTCTATCACATATCATTGCCAATCACGGCTGCCCACACACCATTTTGACGGATAATGGAACCAACTTCACTAGCAAACTTCTGTCTGAATTAAACGAGGTCATGGGAATTAAGGACGCAAAATCTACACTGTATCACCGAGAGACAAATGACTCTGTTGAACGGGTCAACGGCACCCTTAAAACTATCCTCAAAAAACTTATGTTAGATTCAGGCTTGTCTTGGGATACTTTAGTCCCTTTAGCACTTATGGCGTACCAAGTAACTAATCATACCGCTACTGGTTGTACCCTTTCAGATGGTTTATGGGCAACAACCCTCCCTACCAGGTCTCCTGGCAACTTATCAGTTAGATCCAGGCAGATCCCCTGATGATCACTTGAGAGCCCTCACCAAAGGACTAATAACTCTTCATCATGAAGCATATAACACTATGGGGACAAATTGGTGTGCTTTGTTTGCCTGTGACATAAAGCATTGTCCCAAGCTAGCATCTTTTGAGATTGGTCAACACGTACTTGTCTCCAGGGCTTGTACTTCTGGACGTCCTCACAAGCTCATTCCTATATTCTCAGGCCCATTTGTGGTAATTGAGAAAAGTAGCTTTGATGCATACACAGTTTGACATATTGGCTCTGGTCAAACTTATCAGAGAGTGCATGCCAAGTTTATGAAAGCAGCCCCTGTAGCTGACAAGGAGTCCCCTTACCCCTTGTCCACTTCTGCCTACATGGGCACCCCTCAATAAGGCCATGCAGTCCTAAATAACCTCTGCTGGCCTTGCTATTATCTCTTCTATATAGGGCATCAGAAGAAACAATACATAGGAATATAGAAAAATTGATAAAGCAAGGTATCCTACTACCCCTTCATAGGATCAGGCTGAAGAGACCAATTTTTGGTATAGCCTGCATAAATAAAAAAGTGATTTATCCCAAAAAAGAGAAAAAAAATTAAAAAAAATATAAAGATAAAGTAAATACAGAAGGAGCAAAAAGGTTTATTCTTGCAGTGGATGAGGGGTCATGAACCCCATATAGTGGTTAGTGACCTTAGCGGCCACAAAGAAAGGGAGCATGCAATTGTTGTCATAGGCTACCACGCGGTTGCTAATTGGAGCCTGTAGCATCCAATTATACATGCAACATTTCTCAGGAAGATGGTGGCTGGTGTAGATGGCTGCCAAGATAAGCGCATCTTGAACCATATACTTGTATGATTTAAACCCCTTTGCCGGGCAACCCGTGGACAGCTGGGCACACATGCCGTCAATGGCAGTGGCCACCTTCTTGCACAACAAGTTTGCACAATTTGAAAGGTTAAAGGAGAGGCCCAGAGTAATAAGCACTTGTACCCGCTGGTGATACAAGTTAGGGTCCAACTCCCCAACCCAGTTGGCAAACAGGCGGTACCGCCGGCTCTGAGAAGCCCCATTGAAACTGTGGTACAACAGGATGGGGCAAACATCCTGTTTGACGCCCCAAGTCTCCACCGCCAAGATCAGGGTGTTCTGGGCAAAGGTGACGTCCGTCATCTTGCAGGGACAAGTTGCTATCAGTCAGGTGAATTCAGTTAAAGTGAAGGAAAGGGCATGCCAGGTGTCAACGGCCATAGTGTTCTCCACCAAGTGGCCTACCCAGGCGGTAACTGGCCTAGCCACCTGACATCCCAGCCCAAGCAGGGCAATGTTGATAAGGTTTGATGAGGAAGGAAGGCGTCCTACCGGAGGCACACATGCAAAGGCATTCATCAAAGAGTGCCAGAACCACACTGAATCCTTGTTTTGGACCAGCTCCAGGATCTGTGCCATGGGCTTGACCTGGAGGGCGGCCCTAACTTCCCGGTAGTTGTTTTCAGACTGCTCATCCAGGCGGACCTCATTGATAGCCATCTGGATGTAAGGACCAAGAACTCGCTTGGAGCAATCAGGCGCATGATGGTTGATAGTCACATTATCTAGACCCATGTCAGCAAAAGTTTCTTTGATGGCCACCCAAGGGACCAGGGTGTCCTCAACAGGATTGTCTGTACCCAAAAAATTGGCCGCCGCCAGAGCTACACGCTGCTGCTCATCAACAAGAGCCTTGGAAGCTGCCTGCACTGCAGCTGCGTCACAAGCAGCCTTAGTCATCACATCCTGCAAAGCTTGCTCATTGTTGGTTGATGCCTCTGCCCTGCAGGCCAGGTTGCAAAGAAGTTGGCGCTGAGTGGCTGGGGAAGCAGGGCAACTTGGGGGACTGTGAGCTTTAGGGTCAAGCTGCAAACTTGATCCCTCCTGAGCCTCAGGCCCTGAAGGCTTGGGCGTATTGGTCTTGGCAGTCTTAAACTGGTTATCCTCCTCATCCAGCTGAAGATAGCAACGCCCCTCAGCAGCGTTTACCCAACTGGGTGCAATGGCAAAGGCCACTGAGGTCAATGGAGCCCGTACAATTTTGCAGTCCTCCTCTGGGAGGTCCTCTAAGATATACTCTTCTCGTTCTATGGAGGAGCCCACCCCCTGTTCAAGGGCCTCAAGCTTGGCTTGACAGAGAGCAGATAGTGTGGCCTGTAGAGAGGCAGACAATTCACGGACACAGCGGGCGGCAGAAGATAATGACATTTTTTAACTAAGGAAAACCATTCAGGATGCCTCTATTTATACCTGATTTTACCCAATTAATTTGCCTTGATGATCATTGGGTGATTTATCATGACTCATCCCTCTAAGTCTATTCACCAAATATCATTAGTTCACTTGACGTTTGATTGGCTGTTTTAAATTGGTTTCAGGTGTGCATCTACTTAGCATTATGAGGGCCTTGAATTTCCTTTTTTGGATGGAGCCCCATCCTGATTTGGGGGTATGTGGTGCTGGGTGCTACTCCCTAGTAGTGCCTTATTTGGAATGCTTCCTTATTTGGATAAATATAAGGGGAACTGCTGCCCTTTTTTGTTATTATCATTGGAAAGTGATCCTCCAAATTACATAGTGTTGTCTCTGATTATAGGCCAATTGACGCACCTGCGGCTAGCCGCAGATGCGTCAGAGAGCGACCCATCGGAATGGGTCTTCCTATGGCAATTAGTGACCGATTGGAGCATCTGCAGCTAGCCGCAGATGCATCAATTATTGAACCATTGTTTGTGCCCGCTATGTAAATTGGTATAATGATCTTCTGCCCCTCTTTTTGCCAAAGTAGAGACCCTGAAAGAGAGTAGTCTGAAACCTTATTCTACCCTCTATTCCCCAGAGACAGCCCTACTATGTGCTGCAACCACCTGACCTCAGATCACATGCCCAAATGTTCACTTCTTGCCCAATCCAATCCATTTCCTTCTGAATATCCCCAGTATGTTTTAGCCCTCCAAGAATAAGCTCATTGTCTGAAAGTCTAGACCCTAGTCAGCATGACTCACCCTTTCTTTTCCCTCCTCCTCATCAAGTATAAAAAGACCCCCTAGGGTCCCCAATAAACAAGAAATTATACACATACACAACAATTGACTTACACATCTTAGACTACTTGCAGAGCCCAGAATAGAGGCTCTGTTGAGTAATAAGATAATAGTCCTGTTGTGTTTCCAGTTGCTCAGCTACTCTCAAACCATCCCTCCAACCCTTGAGCACCACAAAGATGGATGTGCATTACACCAGAAGTGGACTTCAGTTGCAGCTACCTGTTACAGCAATAGTTAGCAGTTCCCAAACCCAATCTGATGAATGGGATAGGTTGGCTAGATTGCATTTTCATCCATGTTACAATCAAACCAACATATCTGTCAAATACAACAGACTTGAGTGCGCATCTCAAATAGCCTTGACATCAGGATTAATTCTGTTGTGTTTAGCTCCTGGGGACAACATTCATGCAGACACAGCAGGAAATCTTTATAAATAAAATTTTGAGGTTTGAAGCTAGCTTTGGGTTAGCTTTCAGGACAAAATTAAGGGCATGTACCTTAATTTCTTAGAATACAAGAAGAGGAATTCCTTTTGGCAAAAAGGAAAGGAAATGGCTTGAAGAATACAAAAGCCAACAAAAATGTGGATAATCTTGTCTTTATTAGGATAAATGATTCTACTTAAATGGTAGACAAGGGCTGATGATCACTCATTAGGTAGACAGAGTGGTCAAGGGGATCACATTGGGAAGAGGTCATATCAGGATCAGACAAGGGAAGGTATGGTATTCTGGAATGGGTGGATATTAATGTTGACCCATTTATGGAAGGCAAAGAATATCCAAAGCTAAAAGCAAAACTGGCTGAATTGTTGCACATATCATTATTTGAAGGCCATATTAAAATAGCATTAATGGTGCAATTTCCAAAAAAAAATCCATTGACAGTCTTGACCATTCTAACATGCAATCTGATTTGAAAAAAATTATATAATATAAAAAATTGTGAGAACAAGATTTATTTGGCCAAATATGAGAGTGGAGGGGGCAAATTAGTTGACAGGTTGGCTGGGCTGGGTGATTAGAGCAGTACTGTGGCCGTACAACAGTAACTGTTGAGTATTTAGCCAAATAAATACTCAAAATATAAAGATGTTATGTTTTTGCTGTTTATTTCATGTAGATAGGTTTGACTGGAATTCTTCAGATAAAGGTTCCTGGAAACTTGTTATCTATATTTAATAAAAGAATAGAATACAGGTGATTAGTCAGGCCAGACTAATTAGTAATTGTGGCAAGATTGGCTGAAGCTATCTTGGGGACTAGGTGTCCCAAAAACAATTTAATTAACTGGAAAGGATAA
Organism: Entomophthora muscae; assembly: GCA_014839935.2. Lineage (NCBI taxonomy): Eukaryota > Fungi > Entomophthoromycota > Entomophthoromycetes > Entomophthorales > Entomophthoraceae > Entomophthora > Entomophthora muscae. Next base: position 59,355 of record QTSX02001694.1, on the reverse strand, counting down.
TTAATAAATACATGAGAATATAATCAATGAGGATTTAATTATATTTTTTAATTTCCTTGACTGTGTCAAGAAGTTTGACTAAGGTTAACCATAATTAAACCCCCAAATTTGGGTTAAAAGCTCCATGGTGGTGCCTCATTTGAGTTTCAAAGCGTTTAACAGGGCTTTAACGCAAAAAACCATTAAATGCAACAATAACTAAATAAAGACAATTTTGTCTAGGAATTTAGGTTTGATCAGCTGGTTCCCAGTTGGAACATTGATAGATGGGTTTTGGAATGTGTATATTCCACAGGGTTTTGGCACCAGGAGCTGAGGAAGCTCTATGTCAAATTGGTACATTGAGATGAATGGAGTCAGATGACTTCTTCTCATTGTAGGTTAATTCTTATAGGTTGAGAATTACAGGGGATCTTTTAGATAAATATCTATGTTTGGACGAATTGAATGTCATAGACTATGTGATATGAATCATAGGTTGATTCAGGAATTGGAGGGTTTTTCAGCCAAATATGCCCCAAATGATATATAAGCAAAAACAGCTAAACTTTAATAAATATACATATTGTCAATTTTGAAGCTTTTCATTCAATCACTTTTCAATTATTATGTCTTCTTCAGTATCTTTCAAAAGGCAAAATTTGGAGTATTTTGCATGGAAATAGCAGCAGCCAGAAAAGAAGTTCCTACAAGTTCTCTTGAGGAAGCTTGGACAAGTCTGGAGGTTGCCAAGACTGTGCCTGAGGAAGCTTTGGTGGAAGTAAAAGTGGCATTCAAAGAATTGTATTCCAATTACTTTGCCAAAGAAGAGACTCCTGTTCAAGAAAACAGAATCTATGCATGGGATTCTTGGAACAAGTTAGTAGGATTTGATGAAATTTTACAACAAGTGAAATCAATGGCCAATTGTGAAATTGAAGCTTTAAGAGGAAGAGAGGAAAAGAGTGTCAATATCATGGCTCGTTGGCAGGATGAAAACTAAGTGTTATCCCATAAAATTGCCTCCCTGGTTGCAAAGCTTCTTGAAGCTTTGTCACAGAAAGGTAATGGCAATAAGAGTCAAGGGCAGAGTAATGGTAAGTTGGACTGGTTGGACCTGGATCTGTCACAAGCACTGGATTGATGTGAGGGTAATTGGGCTCTGGTGAGCTGAGAGATTGGACTTGGGAGTGTGACAGTGGGAGGTACTAGGGGTTCATGTTTGCCTTGGCTGGCTAGAAAGAAGTTGATGATGCATGACATAATACTTATTCTCAGGGATCACTATGATTGATTGGTACACCAGGGACTCACAAGGGGCAACTGTGCATCTTTTTATGATTGGCTACTGCTGTGGGCGTTGAGAATCAGTTTAGTGAACATGTCAGAAACGTTCTGAGGCTTGGAAAGCCCAAACTGATTGTGGGAAGGAAGAAGCACTTGGTCAAATGTCTTAGGGTTGCGCTCTTGGATCTTGTCTGCAGTGTTGTAGAATAATAAATCACCCAAGTTTACATCAGCATGGCTGGCATGGAATATAGACACGTTGTGGCTGCCTGATTAAATCTTTTCTGAAGCCACTTTTCCACATTTCATTTAATGGCTCAGGAATATGTGGTATTTGAAATTGGCTGAGCTCCATATATTGAGCAAATCCAAGAAAAAATTACATACATATACCCATTGGTGTAACTGGACATGGTTTAGTAAAAATATTGTCCCTTTTGAGGAGGCTGCTAGGAATGCACCAATATATGTACCCTTCTTTTACTTCTTTTTACCCTCAGAAGTGTTCTTTTACTCACCATGCTGTAATCCTTGACATGTAATGTAAATTTATAATAGTATATAAATATAAAATTGTCTGTAATACTGGAAGGCAACAGGTAATTGTGGCACCAAAATCTGGGTTGTGAGGAAAATCTGAGGCATCATTCCATTTGTCACATGTGTGGTTGATTAGAACCAGAACACTAACAACAAGCCAATGCGTTCAGAGCTGTTTATGCAGGAGGCAATGAAGATGCTGTGAAGCCCAAGTACAGTAGTTTTAAAAGCTATGTCAACAATCAAAAATACTTTAGATTTAAATGAAAATAAATCAGATGTAAACAAAATTAAAAATAAATTAATATATTGTAAATTAATATAAAGTTATTAGTTTTAATTTTGTTTACACCTGAGTTATTTTTGTTTAAATTTGAAGTATTTTTGCTTGTCACCATAGCTTTTAAAACTACTGTAGATGTCTGAACTCAGTCATTTGGAGGTTTATGCCCATTTTAGAAGAGGTCAGTCATTATGGAATAGTCATTCTTTAACTGGGAATCTTTCTTCTTCTTTGGCTTCTTAGTAAGCTTTGCACTACCTCTCTTCATGAGAGCCTGCACATCTTGTATTACCACTCCCTTTTTGAATTTTAGGCAGGTGGCAATTTCTGAAAAGGCCATGCCACTTTGGTTGAGGCTCAGTACCTCTTTGAAAATTTCATTGGTTATCAATTGTTGTTTGGGGGCACACTTTCTATACTGGTACTCAGATTAGTCAGGTCTCACTCTGATTGGCCCAAATTGCCTCACAGTGATTAGATTGAGTTGGAGGGAGCCACAGTTGCCCAGGCTTCAAGGTGTGACACAGGCCCAGGTTGGGCCTGATCTTATGGCTCCTCATATTGAATGTTGTAAAAGCCACCCAGTGCTGTGCCTGGCAAAACATACAACTCACCCTCCTTTTAACTTAAATTGTATTTGGTATAAATGGGAGTCATAGCAACTGTGCTCCCTTGTTCTGTAGTATGAGCTTGGAATAGCTCCTGGTATTGCTCCTTGACATTATCAAAGTTATCTTCACTTGTATAACTCAGTGTAAGCAAAAAATAATAAAATTCTATCAAAAACAGAAAAGTAAAGTATTTACAGAGTATTAGTTTTATTTAAATTTTTGCTCCTTTTTGAGACATGCTCTCAGTCATAAATAGCCAAATTTAGAAGCACATATATTGAAAATAATGATTTAGTTCCCTGAATAGATTTTGGTGGATTCACTCCGTAAATCCACTATTTTCAATCTGAGTCCCAAAAATAATCAATATTTTCAAAAAGTGAGTTGTTTCATGTTTAAACTTATCACTTTTGTGACTGAACCTTGTTTGTCTCTGTCTGTATCATTTCTTGCTACACAATTGTCATAAAAGTTGATTTAGATTGCTTCATAATGTGACTGGCTTATATTTTTTGAATGTGGATAATTTTTGTTTGCTGTCTCATTTTTTGGGATTGTGTATTTGATTTCAATTTTGTTTTGTTATTGGCTATTTTTGTAATTTGGACCTAGATAAATTGAACTCTTATTGATTAAATTACCCTTAAATTTGTTACAGCTGTAATTTTTGTGTGAGTGAACCTATATGTTCTAAACCAAATAATATTTTTTTATCTCAACAGGTTTGAAAACTACTGTAACAAGGCTATAAACATTCAGCTTTTAAATTCCCAATAAACTTATCATTTATTTCTCTAAGCTTTTACCCTTGAGTATGGTCCTTTAAAATGTTAAAAGTTTTATAACCACAATTTATCATCTTTATTCACTGTTGCTAAATCTTAATGAGATAGATTCTGCATCTAGCTTGCAATCATTGTTTTAACCTTGTCAAATAATATTAGTTGTCTTTTTTGATATGATAACATTTCAGTTCTTTTGAAGATCTGGCTAAACAATTTATTGTAGTCATCTTCTTCTTGGGACTAAGCCCAAGAATCTGACACTGGGCAAAGTAACCTAGCTGTATTCTCACCCTAGCTGGTATAAGGATTTAAATTTCATCTAAGAACATCTATTACAATAAAACCCCGGCTGTATCATCATCTCAGCTGATCTAAGTATGCTTACACCTCTTGGGATAATCATCTTGGGGCATTATTCTATTCTTCTAAAGCACTAATAAGGAGCTGCTTTATTAACACCCCAATACATACTAACACCCATCATCAAATCTATAAAAATCAATAAAACAGAAAACTCTTGCCTTTCTCAGGCAACCAATCTTTATTTAGTCAATCCAAGCCCTTGTCTGCAAAACAGCTCTCAATGTGGATTATCACAGTTGTTGTATGCTGTAGAGAGCACCCATAGGTTGTTGATGGCATTTTTTGCATGTAAGTGTATGTGATAATTTTTTCTTAAAGTTGGCAGGATAGAGAAAACCTAAAAAGTTTTCAGGGTACCTCATCTAGGATGAGGGCCTGTTGGCCCAGCAGCTAGCATGAATTTCCAGGAGAAAGGCAAGGCCCAGAATAAAAGGGGTACTATTTTGAAGAGGAAAGAGGCTGAGCAGTCTATCAAGGCCTAGGGTTCTGTACTAGGAATTATGATATTAACTAATCATTTAAATATGATATAGGCTCCCATTATTAGCTGAAAGATGCTGGTGTTGGGTCTGGGCTGGGAGTCAGACAGACAGGTTTTGGTGTAGTAGATGGTTTCATTTTTGGTTTTGTAGGCAGGTAGATGGTTTTATCTTTTGCAAAACAACACAGCAGGATGTTTGTATCAGGATCCTTTGTGGTAAGATTTCTGTGAGGCTTGTAGTCTATCCAGGAGGTCAAAGCAGAGTATATTGTCTAATTTGAACTCCTTGTACTCTGGTTTGAGAGAATACTTAAAGAAATAAACTGGGCTAAAAAGTGCTCCTTGAGGATAATAAAACATGGTCTGAGTGTTGGGGATTTCTTCAGACAGGCTGGATAACAGGCCAAGTTTTCTGTTATAGCAGTGCTTAAGTTAAAACATCTAAAGCTAAGCAAGGAGTAAAATGGTAGAACCAAGGTCCTATAACATCATTTATTTATAAATGATGATTTGAACTTATAAATAACTTCATGGCTTAATTATTAAAGTATGTTTCTAAACTGGCTTGACTTTGATCACAAGTTAACTGATTTTTTCTCAGTTCTTCTGCACTGAGTGTTGTAACTGTGCTGTTTTAGAAGAGTTACAAGGGGGAAATTTAGAAAGTAGATAATAATCTTTATTGAGTGATAGTGATTACATAGTCATTGTGAATCAAGGATAACAGTAACATGATTGTGTTGATCACATGGTGGGATGATGAAGGGGGTGGCTTGATCCTGGTAATAAGTCAAGCACCAAAACAAGATATCCACTGCAAAGTATCATTATCTGTTCATGTTGTGGATTTGGTAATTTGAGTTGGCTTCCTAGTTTGGCCACAGGTCACTGGAAGGTTGAGTTGTGGATCACAAACTTGCTTATTCAGAACCTTGTTGGCAAGTTGAGCCTTCTGTTTTGACACACCCCCTGGCTGAAGGTCGGCCTTCTCAGGGGGTAGGTTGTCAGGGAGGTTGTCAGGAGCCCAGGCGCTGTACTGGACTAACCGTTGTTTGGTTGCTGGTAATATGGTTTCTTGTTGTTTTTTTTGTCTTGAAGGGTCTTAGTTGGTTGTGATGTAGAACTTTATCTTGCTTGTGCTTACCAAGTCCTTGAAATAGTTAAGTGTTGTTTTTGTTTAACTTTAGGATTATGACAGCTCCTACTTTTTTGGGCTGTAGCTTGCTTTTGTCTGTGTTTAATACCCAGACTTTGTTGCCAACTTTGTTTCTGTTTTGTATGGGGAAAAACGTGTTATGTAGTTGTTTCTCTTCTCTTTCCAGTCAGTTGCTGTTGGTTTGCATCACTTGAGGTGCTGTGCAAGGAGGGACCTTGCTAGGTATTTCCAGCATTGAGCCTGAGAGAGCTTGGATAATGTTGGGTTGTATGCCGTAAACAAGCTAGAAAAGGCTCTTCCTGGTGGATCTGTTCACACAAGTCTGGCATACAAGGAGTGCAGTTGATAGCTGCTTATGCCAGTCCTCAGGTCTCCTGGTGATGAGCTTGGCAAGGGCTTGTACTAGACTGCTGTTTAGCTGCTCAACCTTTCCATTGGCCTGAGGGTGGCAAGGTGTTGTCACTGTGTGCTGGACCCTATTCTTTGTGAGGTATATGTTGGTATTTTTGGAGGTCAACTCTTTGCCTCCATTGGTGATTAGCAGTTCTGGTTTTCCAAATTTTCTAATGATTTCTTTGCTTATGAAGCGCTGTATGTTGTTGCCAGTGTGTGCCCTCACTGCCTGCGCCACTGGCCAGCAAGTGGCAAAGTTGATGGTGGAGATGATGTATTTCTTGTCATTATGTTTTCTGGACATGGGGCCCACAATGTCTAGGGCCCATACCTTGAAGGGTAACTGGAAGTGAATGGGCAACATGGACTTAAGTGGGGTATCACTTCTTGCAAACTTTTCACACACCTCTAATTGATTGAGGACTTCCTGAACATCCCAGTATAGAGTTGATCACCACACTTTGTGGTTTAGAAGCTTATACAGATTTCTACTTATGTTATGTCCAAAGTCCCTATGATAGCGCAAGATAGTGTCTACTCTTTGATGTGTGAATATTTAAAGAGTTGTTACTCCATCTGATTTTTTTTGTGAAGTGTTCTGTATATGTCTGAAAATAGGTATATGTTCTTGGTAACTGTTTCTTTTGTGATGTCTGTAGTACCCAGAGAGAAACCTTTTTTTTAGTGCAGAGAACCAGGAGGGCCAATCTGGATCCAACCCATTTTCCCCTCTTGTAGCTCTGACATATAGACAGGAGAGTGCATCTGCCATGGCAAGTTTAGGTCCTGGCTTGTATTATATGATCATGTTGAACTGTTTAAGGAGTTCCATCCAGTGCGCCTGGAGCCTGGACAGATTGGCTTGTGTTTTAAAGTATATGAGAGACTTATGATTGGTTAGAACGGTGAACTTCTCTTGAAGTTCCAAGTAGCAGCGGCATTAAATGAGACAGTGAACAATTTCCAGAAGTTCCTTATTGTGTATGGGGTAGCGGCACTTGCTGTCTTTTAACTTGCGCAGCTCATAGGCTACAGGAAGGAAGTTGCCATTGATGTTCTTGATGTGTAGTACGTCTCTGATGGAGGCATCAGAGGCATCTGTCTCTATTTGATACTCTCTGTCCCACTTGGGGTATTGTAGGATGGGTGCAGCTGTGAGCTTCTCTTTAAGACGTCTGAAACAAAGTTGTGTTGAGGGGTGCATTCAAACTTGGATTTGGTGCCAGTTATGGCAGACAGAGGTTCAGTCAGGACACCACAGTTGGGGATGAACTGTTGCACGTAGGCAACCATTCCCAGTAACGTGCAGAGTTTGGACTTTTCTTTTAGTGGTAGCATTTTACAGATGGCCTGGATTTTCTGGTCATCAGGTTTGATACTGTCTTTTGAGACTATATGCCCCAAGAAAATTAACTGTTTGTGGAAGAATTGATACTTAGAGGGCTTGGCCAACATCTGATGTTGTGCCAAGGTGGTGAAGACTGCTTCTAAATCCTTATGGTGACGCTCCACTGAGGGGCTGTATAAAATGATATTATCTAAATATATTAGAGCATGTTTACCAATGTGGGGGGCAAAAACCTCATTCATGAAGGTGACAAAGATTGATGGTATGTTTGCCATTCTAAAGTTAAGCACAGCACACTCATATGATCTGTATTTAGTGCAGAAGGATTTTTTTGGGTATGTCTTCCTCCTTAACATGAATCTGATTGTAGCCTGTTGTTAGGTCAATCTTGGAGAAGACTGTGGCTTCACCCAAGGCGCAAAGAGGTTGTCAATAAGTGGTAGTGGGTAACAATTCTTGATGGTAACTTTGTTTAGGGCTCAGTAGTCAGTTACAAGGCGGAGGGTGACATCTTTCTTTGCCACAAAGAATACAGCAGCACTAAAGGGAGACTGTGAGGGTTAGATAAGTCCTTTTCCCAGTGCCTCCTTGAGGTAAGCATGGAAGGTGTTGTCCTTATTTGGAGTGAGGCAGTAAATAAGGTGCGCCTTGGGTACTGTTACTTTGAGTTGGATGGAGTGCTGGATGTGTTTCTCTGGCGGTAAACAAGGTACTGTAAATTCATAACCTAAGCGTAAAAATGCGGGATTATCAAATCCTTGGTCCAAATTTAAAATTACTTTTGCAGGCAACTCAGCTGAGTGAAGAATAAAATATTTAATGAAATCAAACATTTAATTTGACTTTTTTTGACTTATTTAAATTGGCAAATTTTGAATCTCTTGAGTAGATAACTCAACTAACAAAAGACAAAACTCAGCAAACAAATGTGGGATACATAAATCAGAAATGCAGGATTCTAATGTACAATTTTAGATTTCCTGTATTTCAAACAAATCATAGACATCATGGAAAACTTAACAAATCTGAAATTGTGGGATTGTCAAATCCAAGAACCAAGTTTCAAATCATAATTGTGAGGAATTTGAAATAAATATAATTTATGGGTGTCTCAAAAAGGATTCTAAAGGATCTAGAGTGGATTTGTGCTAATTCTTTTAGGAATCATAGGCATTCTCAAAAATCACCCTATTCCATTTTAGGACGTCTAAAATTTAGATGCTTGATTACAGTAGATTTCAGAAAATACTAATAATGAAATAGAATTATATATTACAATCTTTTTTACTATGTTGCCTTTTCCTTGATGTGTTGATAGTTCATTTGCTATTTATAAGGTGTTTGTGTTTAATTGGATGGTTTCACCTCCAGTTGCCTTGGCAATAGGAAATCAAGCCACCTCCCCAAGATCAACTGTAGCTGCAGAGGCAGCTTGATTTCCTATTGCCAAGGCAACTGGAGGTAGAACCACCCAATTAAATGCAAACACCTTATCAACAGCAAATGAACTATCAACACACCAAGGAAAAGACAACATGGTAAAAACAGATTGTAACATATAATTCTATTTTATTATTAGTATTTTCTGAAATCTACTGTAATCAAGTATCCTTAATAGCAGTACATGAATACATAGTGCAGTAAACTGATGGTTTATCTTTTCCTCTCCTTTCTTCCTTGAAAATAGTTTTGTTGGCCCCTTGACTACGCTGGGGGGCAAAAACTTTTAAAAAATTCTGCGTCATCAGGAGAGTAGCTCATAAATCATTATATGAGTTTATGGTTGCTATATTAGTGGTTTAGAGTGCAGAATATTGCATCATTTCCAGTTTAGACAATGTTACATTTCACTTGATTTCATGTCTAAACATGGTTGTTGAGATTGTATTTTCCATTTGATTTTATCCAGAGTGGAGCTTCTTGATTTGGGTTGATTTGTCCTAGTTTCTTACTTTACATTCAATTTGCATTCCAGTTCCTGCAATTAATATCTGAGTTTACTAATGGAATTCAAAAGTGATTTGAAATTTGGTTCTTGGATTTGGCAATCCTGCAATTTCAAAAAACATAGTAAACTTAATGAAAATGGTTGATGGATTTGAACGCTTCAAATCTGATTCCAGTTAATTCATTTTGTCCATTGGAAATATGCAGTTTGACTTGAACTTTGCAAAGTGTCTATGAGTTCCCCTATTTTTAAAAATTCAAATAAAAATACAAAAAATTCAATTTAATTAAAAAAAGGCTATCCCGCAAAAGTGATTCAAAATTTGGACCAAGGATTTGACAATCCCGCATTTTTACGTTTAGGTTCTGAATTTACAGTAGAGCCTCTTTTAATATTTCTGGATGGCAGGCTACAATCTCTTTATCCTGAGGTGTGGTAGTATTCTGATGGTCTTTGAAGTTTATAATGCTTGTACTGGCAGGAGTCCCAGTCAATTGCCTTGAGGTTCTTCTTTTTTTTTGGGAGTTTCTGTGATACATATAAAGATGTGGTCCCGCAGGAGTTGGTCCACAGAGTCAGAATAGAGATAATGATTGACCCCTTCACACTTGATGATCAATACAGAGGGGACCCGGTCTATGTTGGGTTATTATTTCATAGTCATTCAGTCCAAGTACAATGTCAAATCTAGGGAAGTCAATGACAGTTTCCTGGATGGTGGAGTGCAGGTTCTCTAGCGCAATAGAGAAAAGGGAAGTCTCTTATGTTACGGCATTGTGATGTCTATCAGTTAAAACCACATTCTTATTCCTCAAAGTATTAGTGGTTAAGTTGTGTTGTAAATTGCGCAATTAATTCTATTTTGATTTGGCCTTTGAATATTGATAGTTGCAAATATTTGGCTGGTTTTGCCTTTGAGTTTTGAAATTCTCTGCCTTCAGTAAATGAGTCTGGTTCAATATCCACCCACTCTGGATTATTGTACCTGTCTGTGGTTGATCCTGGTATAACCTCATCCCAACGTGATCCCCTCAGCCACTCTGGCTTCCTATTGAGTGATCACCGTCTCTTGTCAACTATTTAAAGTAGAATCATTACTCCTAATAAAGACAAGTTTGTCCACATTTGTGTTGGCTTTTATAATATTTAAGCTTTTCCTGTCCTTTCTGCCAAAAGGACTTTTACATCTTTTTTCCAGTAAATTAAGGTATGTGCCCTTAATTTTGCCCTGAGGGCTAACCCAAGGCTAGCTTCAAACCTCAAATCTTTCATAATAAAGATTTTCTTCTGTGTCCTCCAGGATGTTGTCCCCTGGAGCCAAACACAACAAAATGGTGCTCACTACAGGGGCTGCAAGCCCCTTGGTTACCCTGTTCCCACATGCATTCTCTGGTCACTCTCCCGTTGTTTCCAAAGTACCAGATCAACCAAAAGTTTCTAGTCCCCCTCTAGAAGAAGACATCACCAATGCCCCCGCAAATCCTATGGTATTGGTTCTGTCTCCCGGGCCCGTGTGGGCCCCCTTCCTGCTTTCTCTCTCATCTATGAGCAAGCTTGTGCAGCCTCCCGCTCCCTTCTTCATTCTGGCACAGTAGCCATGCATTCTATACCTGGCCTCTGTCCTGGGTACACCTCCAAAGACCTGTATTCTTTCCTTTTGGACTTTGGTCTCCCCCCCTGCATTGATGGAATCCATGGATGCTATTGGCGTGTTGGTCAACCAGTTCATCCAACCTGCCCTGGTTCACCATTAACTTGCCTTAGGATTCCAGAATCAACTATTGAATGCTGAAGCCACTGCTGTCTCAAATAACCATGCTCAAATATGGCCTATCAAGAATGCTCCCACAGTCTCCTTGCTTGTATTTCTGACAACCAGCACAACTTTTTGGCGTCACAGAAGTATTTAACCGCCTCCCTGAACTCCCTTTGTTCCTTGCATCCTGGATACATAAAGGATTTACTATGTAAATTGGATGAACATCAGGCAGCATGGTGTGAGCAAATTGAGGCTTTTCCGCTAAACCATTGGCAGGACTTTGAGACTCTGGTTAGTGAGCTCAATCAATTCAGAGAGCATGTCAACTTGCAACTCAAATTGATAGGAGCTCATGTCAATACTTGGGGACGCCACCTACAGCATCAATACGGTCTGGATAAGACTACATTAGGCAACACTCTATACCAGGTGTAAAATTATGTGGATGACAGGGTAGTGTATATTGAAGTGACTCCTCCTGCTCTTCCTGCCAAGACCCCATCTTATTTCAAAACCAAGGTATGGGAGGCCATTGCCAAGCTCAAGGCTACCACTTGACGTCAAGCTTCTGTGCAGAACCCCCCTCCATTCAAACCTATGCCTGACCCTTGTATTGCTTCCCTCACTGATCAGGTGGCTATCTTACAAGGTGAAATCAAGTATCTAAGACAGCGCCTCTCTAATTCTGAAGATTTGTCATCTGCATCTGAAGTAAAAGAGGTAGGTGAAGTTGTTAATACTCACACTCATGACAATCATGGTTGTTGCCCTAGTCTAGAAGGTCAACCCCGGATCCACTGTGTGCGTGCTCTAGATCAACTTGCCAAAGTGACAAATGATGTAGCTGATAGGCAAGATGCATTGGAAAGAGAGGTCCAAACCTCTCCCGCTTTACAGAGACCCTAAATGGACAAGTTGCCCCTTTGGTTGCTCAGACCACCTCTCTGGCTACCTGTGTCAATGGGATTGCTGGCACCTTGGCAGTACAACAAATCAAGATTGATGAATTTGGGACTGCTGCCGCCATTGCTCAAGACATTAGTGGGCAAAACAGCTCTATTGTGGACACTTTAGAGGAAAGCCTTTGACTCCTCTGGGCTAGACAACCTGCTGCTGAATCCAAGTTTGAGGGCAACCCACATATTAATGTCCTCAACCCTGGTGAAATCAGCTAGTCCTTGTCCTCCTCTATTGACCCAAACTATAAGCCAACCTTCAAACAGATATTTGATCAAAACACCTCTACCATTGCTGCTTTTCTGACCATTTACAAAACTGCAATGTGTAGGGCTACCAACAAGCTCTAGAAGGAACACATCCTCATCTGTCTCCATCCCACTTGCCAGGAAGTTGCGGCCCCCAAGCTCCCATCTATTGTCACTTGGGAAGATATGAAGCGCCTCCTTATTGAGGAGTTTTGAGGAGACCTCAGCTTGGAGGTCAAGAAGGATGCATTTATGCACAATGCTTTTAAACCCAAGGAAACCCTGGCTGAGTTTGCAGATTTTTTCTACATTGAAGGCCAGCAGTTAATTACTAGACAACAGTTAACTCCCTGGGAAGCCTACACAGCTTGTTCAAATGTTTTGAAGGTGAACCAGCTTCTATGTCTACACTTTAAGGCACACAAGGCTTCACTCATTTCCATGAAGAGTATTAAGATGCTCCTACAAGACATGCATTTGACCCATGGAGGTACAGTGATACGTGAGAATAAAGCCAATAATGCTGGGACTACCTCTTGTACAGCACACATTATGACTCTGGGTACTAGTGGACAGGCTAAGAGGCAAGGCTGCCATAACTGTGGCCAGATTGGGCACCACTTGCGCACTTGCACTAATCCCCAAGTAAAGGTTGCAATCCCAAGGAACAGGTGGGAAAAGAGAGGTCAGCTTAAAAATAGAGATGCTCTCTGCTGACCAATCTCCCCTGTCTCCCCCTGATCCTCCATCTGATGAGGAAACTCCCTCTTCCTCTGGCCCAACTATCCTTCATCTATTCTACAATCTCTCCAGTGATTTGGAGCCCAAAGATTCTGAAAGTAAAGACTCTGATAGTTATGGCTATTCTGTCCTGGCTGTTCCGGAAACTATCTCTGTTCCATACAAGCTTTGTTCTGGGAAGACTACCACCACTTCCCAAGTACCTGCAAATGAAACTATGTCCATAGTGGCTCGCCCTTACCTAGCCCAAGCCCACCAACCTCCCGTCTTGGTTGATTCTTCTGAGGAAGCGGCCAAGCTAGCCAAAGCTCTCTTTCAAAATGTGACTGTATCTCTCCCTCTAAAGACTGTATATAAAGAGATTCCTGTGTTACAGTGCATGCTAGCTTAATGGGAAAAGAGCTAGAGGCTGCGCAAGATGTGTTGGTAGTCTTGCCCCCCTTTGGGAAAGATACAACCCACGTGGAAGTATCAATCCAAAAGGTTAAAATCAAAATCCATCTTGGACACGGGTTCTCCAGTTAACGTGGTATCTTCCAAACTAATGAAGAAACTTAATTTGGCCCCCAACCTCAACTACACGCAGTTGTATTGCACAGCTGGTATGGCACAGACACGGGCCATTGGTGCCTACTCCGCTCTACCCATGAGGTTTGGGAAACTCCTTATTGCTTCCCTGCTGTGGTCCTAGAGAACAAAAACTTTGACCTCTTGGTTGGTACACAATTCCTTTGAGAATATAACAGGATTGTTCTCCTACAAGATGGATACCTTTTGCTCTTGGGATATGAGGTTCCTTTGATTTTTGAGGAACCTCCGTGCCTCCCAGGAAAACGTCTTAAAACTTGTGTGCTTGAGTACCCTACAGATATCTTCTCTCTCAAGTATAGGACTCACTCCTCCAACATGTGTACCCCTCCTCCTTCCTGCCCTGCTGAAGAAGGGGTACCTCTGCTAGCGCCAGCAGCTATCATCATCTCCCCAGGCTCTCAAGTGGTTATTGATTCCCAGATTTCCTATGAGCTACCTAAAAGTCCTTCTTGGAACTTTACTCACCTGAATCCTTAAGTTGTACCAAGCCTTGCCTGTGTCCTGGGATTTCAGACCAAACCCACAAAGAGCCCGTACAATTACTACTTGCTAACCTGACAGCCCTTCTCATGCAGGTGACCAGAGGCCAGGTTATAGGTCATGGTTGTATACTGGGAGAAGAACAAGTATCCTCCCTCTACCCCTTTGGAACTTTCAGTGACTTCAATCTACCTGAGGACAACCCTCAAGTTCTCTCTTTGTTCACCGCTGCTGATTTCCCCCAACTGTCTCCTGTTCAACAAAAAGACGTGTTGGACCTGCTTGATAAGTTCAGTGACATCTTTGTGTCTGGACCTACGGACTATGGCCTAGCTAAAGGAGTCATCCATCATATTGATACTGGGGATGCGCTCCCTTTTTGTGCTAAACCATACTGCTGTAGTAAGGTGGAAGATGCTCAGGTGTCTAAAGAACTCAACCAACTTCTGGACGCTGGGTTACTGGCTCCTTCCCAAAGTCCTTGGGCTTCCATGTTACTAATTCTCAAGAAGAAAGATGGGGGACACCAAATTGTAATGGACTATTGCTTCCTGAACTCTCTCACTAAGAAATACTTGTACCCCTTGCCCATAATTGGTAATGCTCTCAGACAGCTGGATGATTCCATGTGTTTCTCTGCCATGGATCTAGCTTTGGGGTACTGGCAGGTTGACTTATCTCTTGAAGATCAAGAAAAGGCTGTGCTTATTACTTCAGAAGGCCTCTTTGATCCTACTTGTATGCCCCAAGGACTCTACAATGCCCCTGCCACATTTCAACGGGCTATGGACTCCATCCTACAAGATCTAAAGCTCTCTTGTGTCCTCGTGTACCTTGATGATATCACCGTATTCAGCACTACCTTTAGCAACCACTTGGACCATCTCAAGGCTGTCTTCATCAAGATTTGTGAGGCTGGCTTGAAACTCAAACCCTCCAAGTGCTTCTTCTTCAAGGAATGTCTTGAGTTCCTAGGGCATGAAATCACTCAAACTGGAATCCGCCCCATGAATAATAAGGTTGAAGCCATTGACAAGATGCTACCTCCCACAAATCTTTGTGAGGTTCAAGTATTCCTTGGTATGATGGGCTAATACCAACAGTTCATCCCTGACTTTGCTGAACTGAGTGAACCACTTGTCCAACTGCTTTGCAATGTCCCCTTTGAATGGACTGACAGCCAACAACAAGCATTTGAAGCCCTGAAGGCCAAGCTCAAGGAGGCTCCTATCTTAGTCTATCCTGATTATGATAAAGAGTTCATCTTGTATAACAACACTAGTGGAGTAGCTGTGGATGTCATCCTTGTCCAACTTGACAATAAAGGTGTGGATTGACTTTTAGCCTACTCATCCAGAGTCCTCAATAAGCACGAGAAGAACTACAGTGTCACTGAGAAGGAATGTCTGGCAGTGCTGCATGCGGTGAAACAATTTTGGCATTACATCTATGGAACTCACTTCACAGTAGTCACAGACCACTCCTCCCTCAAATGGTTACAACAGCTAAAGGAACCTGAAGGTTGACTAGCACATTGGGCTCTGCGTCTGCAAGGATATGGCTTTACTATGGTACACTGTCCTGGGGCCTAACACCAGAATGCTGATGGCCTGTCAAGAATGCCAATCCTGGCTATTCATCCTGCTGATGCTGATTGACTATACAAACTAATAGGGTATCCTGACTCTTGGACCACTGAGCCAGAAGACATCTTCTTGGCACTACAGACCCTATCCAAGGACACTATAATTTGTGATGGGCAGCTCTTAAAAAAGGTCAATAATGCATACCTACCCTACGTTTGCCCTAGCATGAGGATAGCCATCATCCTCCAAGCTCATATTGACACTGGTCATGGAGGCATAGCCAAGACTCATGACTGGTTGTGGAAAAACTTCTACTGGAAAAACATGTGCCTCTTGATCCCTGATGTCCTTGCCTCCTGTCATTCCTGTCAGCTCCAATGCCCTTGTCCGTCCCAACACCAGTTCAAACTCATCCCTCCAAAGCATGCCTTCCACACGGTGAGTATTGATGCTGTTGGGCCTTTCCCCAGGTCTAGGTTGGGATGTCAGTTTATCTTTATTGCTGTAGACCATTTAAGCAAGTGGGTTGAAGCCATAGCAACAAAAGATATAACGGCTAGGACCACAGCTACTTTCTTGCTGCAAGACATTTTCTATCAACATGGCTGCCCTCAAGTCCTGCTCTCTGACAATGGTATCAACTTTAATGCTCGCCTCATCACCTCTATTGTCAAAGCTATGGGGACTCACCAGTTGTTCTCTGCGCCATATAATCCCTCCACCAATGGAACTGTCAAACAAGAAAACTCCACCCTGGTATCCATCATGAGAAAACTCACGCTTTCTGACGCTGCCAATTGGGATATGTTCCTCCCTGCTGCCCTCTTTGCTTACTGACTCAGTAGGCATCAAGTGACGGACCAGTCCCCTTTTGCCATGATGTATGGACGTGAGGCTGCTACCCCCTCAATCTTGGGACCCCCTTTGATTGAATTTGATATGTCTGCAAATCCTGAGGCCCATGTTAAAGTCTTAACCAATTGTATCATTGACATCCAGGCAACCGCTTATTCCACTGCTTATAAGGTTAAGGCTCTGGAGCTCTCCCTATCCAATGCTGCTAGAGCCCCCCTCCCCAAGTATCAAGTAGGTGATCTAGTTCTCTACTACCAGAATTGTACAGGTGGTAGAGCCCACAAGCTGGATTCCCTATGGGTTGGGCCCTGTGAGGTCACCTTTAAGAAGGGTGTCAAGTACACCGTGAAACTACTGTCTTCTGGACGTCCCTTTGCCTGTGTTCACTCCAAATTCCTTTGAAAACATCAACTCCCTGAGTCCAATCTTGAGGGGGGAGATTTTGTAAATTGTGCAATTAATGCTATTTTGATTTGGCCTTCAAATATTGATAGTTGCAAAGATTTGGCTGGTTTTGCCTTTGAGTTTGGAAATTCCCTGCCTTCTTTAAATGGTTCTGGTTCAATATCCACCCATTCCGGATTATTGTACCTGTCTGTGGTTGATCCTGGTATGACCTCATCCCAACATGACCCCCTCAGTCACTCTGCCTTCCTATTGAGTGATTACCGTCTCTTGTCAACTATTTAAAGTAGAATCATTACTCCTAATAAAGACAAGTTTATCCACATTTGTGTTGGCTTTTATAATCTTCAAGCTTTTCCTGTCCTTTCTTCCAAAAGGACTTTTACATCTTGTTTTCCAGGAAATTAATGTATGTGCCTTTATTTTTCCCTGAAGGCTAACCCAAGGCTAGCTTTAAACCTCAAATCTTTCATAATAAAGATTTTCTTCCGTGTCCTCCAGGATGTTGTCCCCTGGAGCTGAACACAACAAGTTGAATCTGTCCACAAAATTGCTGTTGACAAGTGTTTGATCTGTGTCTGAGTCTAGGAGTGCTGAACCCGTGTAACTACAAAAGCAGAAAGGATAGGACATCAGTTTATTGGGATGTCTGGCAATGGTGTAGAGGACTGGATTTCATGAGGGCACCTGGATCATTGGGCATTGGTACACGTCCTCAGGTCAATATTTGGCACTGGGCAAGTTGGGAAAAGTTTGGGGAGAGCTTGGCTTGCTTAATGCTTTCCCTGGGCTTTTCCCTTGTCCTGATTGTCTTGGGTAGTGGTGACTCTGAAGTGTGTGTGATTTTAATGTCCTTTGTTCTCATTACCATGGCCATTTGAACTTACGGGTTTATGGTTTGAGTTACTATTAATATATTATTGTTGCCAGGAGGAGGTTGGTTAGAACGTCCAGCTGGGTGAGAATTCTTGGGTCTTTCTCTCTTCCCAGTATGTGCCTTATAGTGAGTTGGACGTTTGTTCTTCTTTGCAATACAGGCTCTGTAGATTGGTCACTTAGTCCAGGTTGATGTGTCTCATTATGTGCAACTTGAGGGCGTTGTAGTACATGAGATGTGTATCTGGAGTTTCAAACACCATGTCTGAGGGGGCACATAAGATGAGCTCTTTGTAGGCATGCATAAGTTCTTTTACAGTGCCTGTTTGGATCAGATTCTTCACCTAGCATATGATCATGAGGGTGTTCTCTTTCAGAACAAGTCTTTCCAAGAAGTCCTGCTTAAAGGTGTCCCAATCTTTCACAGTGTGATCCTTGTGCCACTTATTGCACCAGGTGTCTGTGTCATGCGTGAGTTGGGTAGATATCTCTGCAATCCAGAAGCGTTGTGGGCGTTCTATCTGTGCTAGTTTACTTTGGGAAGATTGGATCCAAGCCACAGTGTTGTTGTTGTTGGCTCCAGCAAATGGTTTCAAGGCAGTGCTTCAAAGTTGTTGGTCTACGTAGTCTGGAATGATGCTCTCATCTTTGTGTTGCAACTAAACCAATGAGGATTCAGTATTTGAGTTGGGGAAGACAACAGTCTAATAGAAAGAACAAGAATAAATAGAATAAGGTATTGTTTATTGTAGAATATTGCAATTAATATACCATATGAAGAAAGCCACAAGGGGGTGGCATAGTGGCGTGTTTCATGTAAAGTTTGAAGCCAAGGAATAACTTGTGCGGGGATCAGCAGGTTGAATTGGTAGCGCCCCTAATAAGGAGAAAGTGCCCATCATTTGACATCTCCATCAGATTGGTTCATGTTGTTAGACACGTCAAGGGGTGACTCATCAAGCGCCCCCTGTATATTGTAAGATACATTATCAGAAAAGTCTGGAAACTTGGTTGCAACACCCCCCCTTGCTCCCTGTTTGTCGTCAGACACCAGGATCAGAGTCTGCAGAAGATCTGGGAAGGTCTGCACAAACAACCCTTGTGTGGACATGGTGTGGCAGGGGCACAAGCAATCATGATGGAGCTTCTAGGTATTCCCTTGGGCATCTTTGAGTTGATAGGTGTGATTGTCATAGACCCTGGCTATCTTGAAGGGCCCTTGGTAGTTGGGTTCTAATTTGGCTGAATTGGGGTTAGGGGTGTAGACGGGGTCACCTATGGCATATCTTGCCTCAAGGTGCTTTGTCCCTCCTTCAATTTTTTTGTGTTTAATCTCTTGGGCCTTGGCTGTGACAAAAATTACTGGATAGTATGAAGCTGTTTCTAAGTGATGGGGAATTACCACCCAAATCCACATAGAATTGATGATTAACCACCAACGCGGCTTCAGATATTTTTTTTGTAAAATTTCCAATTGTAACTCCAGGATTAAGTAGAACAATTAGTCCTAACCAAAGTAATCCAAGATAAATGACCTGTTAAAGCATCAATGCATCTTCAGCGTAAAATTCTGGGCATTGAAAAGTGACACAATTTTCAGTTTCAAGAATGGGGGAGGAGCTACAAAATTGGCTGGTATGAAATTGACATTTGACGACACCAACAACAAAGTTCCAGCTGAAGGGCCCCATCTTCCTGAAATGATTTGGTTCATAATCAGATTGTACAGAATATACCGCAACAGCTTAATCACAGGATGCATTTTCTCTAATTTAAAATTAGAGCTTGGGATAATTGATTTTCATTGAGTAAATTTAGGAGGACTCAACTCTTGGAGTTGAAACAGGGAAAATTATTAAATATATATCAGAAAATTTGACTAAGCAATACCACCTGAGTCTTGACCTCCTATTCCTTTCACATTGTCAAGTAAGTATCTAGTCCAGGTTACAAAAAACCCTTGTGTAACCAGTGGCAACAGCGCCCATGTCAACCTAAAAATGTCAACAGTGGCCAAGTTGACACTTTTAATGTTGACACTATAGTAAAGTGTCGACCCGGTTTTACTTAATGTTGTTTCCTGAATGTCGGCACTTTTTTAATTAACGGCACACTTTACCCTGAACATTTTTAATATAAAAAATCATTTTAAAATAC
Organism: Entomophthora muscae; assembly: GCA_014839935.2. Lineage (NCBI taxonomy): Eukaryota > Fungi > Entomophthoromycota > Entomophthoromycetes > Entomophthorales > Entomophthoraceae > Entomophthora > Entomophthora muscae. The sequence continues at coordinate 39,526 of QTSX02001694.1, read as the reverse complement.
TTTATTATACTAAAATGACCCTAGAAAATTCAAAAATGCAATAAAAAATACCATAAGTAATAAGAATAAGGAGATATAAGCAACTGTTTTTCAGTTTACTATGTAAATTACACTCTTTATTATAAAATTACTTTTCATTCCCATAAAAATTTAAATTCCAATGAACCAAAAATAAAGATATTTTATATGTCATAATAACCACAAAATATAAGAAAATTATATATTTAATTTATTATACTTTATATAAGCATAACTGAAAATATCTCATACCTTAAAGATAAATTAACAAAATATAAGATATTTCTTACAAAACCACATTGAAACTGTATCTGAAACTTACCCTTTATACCTAAAAAGATTAGTACTAACCAAAAAAATCAAAAAATTAAAAGTTTAAAAGTAAAAAATATATATGCAAAGCAAGGCTTATTAGGCTAATTAAAGCCACCAGCAAGAGCAGTTGAAACATCTTCTAGGTACTTCTTGATCTCCACAACCTTGTACTTTTTCTTTACTACCTTCTTCACGTCCTCCTGGTAGTCCTGGTCCTTAGACTTCCTCTTCTTGAGGGCCACCCGGTTGGCCAGGTCGTGGAACTTGGAGACAGTCCGGGCCTGCTCCTCCTGCAGCTTCTGGAAGAACTTGTTGAACTTGGGGTTGGTCCCAAACTTGGTCTTAAAGTGCTTATGCCAAACCTCAAGGCTAGAGGTGGTCTTCATCTCCCCCTTAATACAGGCGCCCTGGCAGTTCCAAGGGGCAGTGGCCCCGCTCTTTCCTCTCCGGGAAGTCACCTTCTTGCCCACCTATTGCTTTTCAAAGTACTCCAGGTAGCCTTCAAAGATGGTGGAGTGCTTCTTGATACAAGCATCCTCCTGGAGGGCCTCAAAGCCAAGCCCAGTATGCTCCGGGTGCACAAAAGCCAAGGCAGAAAACTGGGTCATGGCAAAGCGGCACTTCCCCTTATCATCATTGAGATACTTCTCAAAAAGGTCCTTCTCACTCTTGAGATTCTTGACAAGGACCTGCCAAAAATGGAAGAAGCAGCCCTGGACTTCTCCATTGAAGGTGGCCTGGAAGGCTCTGAACTGAGCCTGCTCAAAGTCCATTATTATAACCTTTGGCCCAATTGAGTGCGCATGAGCTAGCTGCTCAGCGGCTAAGGTTGCCTCATCCTTCTCAGCAGAGGAGGGATTGGCCCTTGTGGTGTGGGTGGGAGGTGGAAGCTGGTTGGTGGGAAGGGAGCTCAAAGCATCCCGGACAATCTTGAAAGCTCTGGCATAGACCTCTGTCTTGGCACCAGGAAGGAGAAAGAAGACAAGGGAGATGACCTGGTTATTGAACTGCCCATGCAGGACCCAAAGCTGCTTGAAGATAGGGGGTAAGTAGCAAATGTGCCGTTGCACAGCCAGGTGGTAGCAGTGTTTAGCTGCTCCAGGTTTTGGGTTGTGGCGTAGGCTACAATCCTATCCTCCACTTCCTGCCCATTGTCATGGAGCAGTAACATCTCATCATCCTCTGTCTTCTTGAGGGCATCTGTGAGGATAAGGTCCTTGATGCTGGTGGCACTCTTGGCCAGGGGATTGGAGGCTTGACGCCTATCACTCACAAACTTGGCCAACTGGGTGTGAGTAGGGACCCTCTTGAGGTTGGTAGGGGTCAGGTACTTGCAAGCAAGCACAGCCAGCTGGTTGGCAGAAAGGTCTTTGGAAGTGGGCATAATCTGCACCAGATACCACTTCAGGAGGTGGGAGATGGTTGTGTTGGGCATCACACAAGTGTGCTTGCCCCTGATAGTTTGGACCAGGTCCCAGCTCTCAGTGTTGAGCCGCACTGGGCAGGAGAGGTCCTCAAAGGTGTAATGCTGGCTCTTAAAGCCCTTGTTGGCATTGTTGCATGAGAAGATGTATCCATTGGCCACCATGGCTGGCCCACCTTTAACACTCATGATGGGGAAAAACTTGGGCAGGGTGGAAGGGACCTTGAACTTGCCATCAATGTTGCAGATGTTGTGGGCCACAAGAGGGTCCCAAGGGCTAGCAGGAGCATGGCAGAAGCCAGGGAAGTAATCAGGGCGGGGCTTTGTATCATCCCCAGATGAGCTTGAAGGGGGAGAGTTTGGCGGGGGTAGGGAAGCAAAAGGAGGCTTGTTGTGGTGCTCCTCATGTGCAGGAGACTTATCCTTGGGTGGGGACTTTTGGGCTGAGCGCTTCTTCTTGGTTGGCTCCTTGTCAGAAGCTGAGTTGTAAAAACTGTGCTCTGTAAGAGAGCCATCAGTTTCCTCTCCCCCAGTGGAATGAGCAGGGCTCTTCTCAGGAGAGGGCTTGGGGGATGGTTTGGGGGTGGCCTTCTTTGACAAGACAGGCTTCTTCTTGGTGGCTTTGGTGGGCTTGGAGGGACGCTTGGTACCCTTTGGCTGCTTAGAGGTGTTCTTGTCCTAAATTAATAAGTAAAATGGTTTAAAATAAAGCAAAGTATGTAAAAAAACAAACAAAACAACTTAAAAAGCATAATATACAAAAAGTAAATCTTAGATGGTTTTTCTTGGCATTTAAATGTTAAAAAATACTTGCATAGTTTTTATTTTATTAAAGTTATAAATAACAAGATAAAAAGTTGATAGAAATATGTGAAAGTATTATATTTAGATATAGATTTTATTTTAAAAGTTAAAAAATATTAAAGAGCAAAGTCAAAAATACAACATATCAAAAATGAGAAGTTTTTATTATATAAAACATAAAGTTTTATATGTGAGAAGTGAAAAGTGTCAACATTATGATTGACAATTAGTAAAAAAAGCTGAATTCTCACTGTTGATTACAAAAATTGTAGACATTATTTTTGACAACATTCTCACTGTTGACATTATTTTGAAAAGTTACTATGAAAAAACATAGTACGCTTAATTAATTTTTGCGGGCTAGTAAAAAATTAACCGTTTCCTGTGTATTTTTGTTCACATATAAAAATTAAAAAAAACATATAAAAATAAGTTTAAAAAGTATCAAGGCTCTTCATTTCTTTATTAAAAATTATATTTGGGTAGTGAGAATATGATATTTTACCATTGCACTTAAGTAAAGTTGTTAAGAAGCTGTATTCAACTATTGAAAAAGGTAAAGTGTCAACAACGTCACTAACAACATTCTTTATATGAGGTGGCATATTAATTTAAGCTTAATTGCGCCACTCTAATTTGCTTAACTCCACCCCAGGGGTGATCACAAACAAATAAACAACATTTACAAGTATTGACATTATTTTTAATAATAAATTCTATAGTAACTTACATAGTAAGTCACGCTAAAATTATTGGATCACCATTAGCATCCAATCCACTTAATATATTAAAGCTGTAATAAGTGCCACATATATATTTATAACATGAACATTCCAACAATCAAATATATGCGCACTGTCTTTTTCAATATAATAATTCAATAAAAAAATATTTTTAAATGAGCACTTATTTTTTTACTGTAAATACTTCAGTTTTGTTATTAAAAATATGTTCGGCTTAAAAAGTGTCAACATTGACACTTTTACGTCGTGAAAACAAATAAAAAAATAAACTAATTTTCTTAGTAAATGTAAAGGAAAAATCAGGTTAAATTGAGTTTTTTATTAAGCTTAATATTAAATTGTGTCAAGATGGCCACAATTTTGTTGTGTTTTCTGGGTTTGCACCCCTGAACACTTTAAAAAAAAGAATTAAGCTAGCGCAACTAGCAAAAAACATAGGAGATTTAGAGTTTCGAGTTGACAGTGGCTATGTCAACAAAGTGTTGACATGGGCGCTGTTGCCTGACCAGTTTCTGACAGCCATGCTGATTAATAAGCTCATATCAGGTGACCCTCATATTACGTCAATTTATCAATGTCAGTTTTAAAAGGGGAGCTGGTTTCAGCCGGCAGACTGGAGCAGCCATGACCCATTTCTAATCAACTGTTTGGTTTAAATCTGTTAACTTGGTCAATTTTGATACAGGTTTTCTGGCCTTCTGAGCCTTCTTACTTGGACAGACAATACCCAGCATTATGGAACTTACTATGACATTGGCACGCCATTGGTTCAGGGATGGGTTTGTCAACAGGGGAGGTTTCCAAGGAACTGTAGACCGTAACTTCCCTTGTTCAACTCCTGTCAAACTATCAGGTGTTCCAAAGGCCAGGGCGCTGGGGCTGAACCCAGTGCCTCTCTTAATCCTTGCTTGTAAAATAAGTAGAGCAGTAGGCAGGTGTTCAGTCCATGCGGTATTGGGGTGTTCCTGTGAGAGCTTGGCAATCAATTGAAACAGTGAGCCATTTGATTGCTCTACGTGTCCATTGACTTGTAGATGGTATGGGGTTGTGACTATCTGTTGGAGTGCATTATTGGCGCAGTACACCTTCATGACATGCCCAACAAGTTTGGGGCCACCATCTGTGATGAGGCGTTTGGGCCGCCCAAAGCAGGCCACAATTTCCTTACCAATGTAGCGGGTGATGGTGGTGGCAGTATGGTTAGTTATTGCCCAGGCCACTGGCCAACGGGTGAAGTAGTCAATGGCAGTTATGATGTATTTCTTTCCCAGTCTGTCTTTGGGGAGGGGTCCCACAATTTCAAGAGCCCACTTTTCAAAGGGTTCCATTGCTTTGATGAGCATTACAGACTTTGGGGGTGAAGGTTTAGATGTATTCCTTTTGCACAGCACACATGTTTTGAGGAGTTCCAAGATGTTTTGGCGCATGCGCGGCTACCAAACCTTCCGTTTCATGATCTTGAAGAGGTTACATCCTCTGATATGACCCAGGGTTTGGTGGTAATGCATTATGGTGTCACCTTGTTGTGTGATGGGGATGTAAGGTGTCTTCTCACCTGTCTCTGCCCGGCGGCAGACGTTGCCAGCATCCGTGGTGAACTGACTTTTGTTGTCCTTCAGCTTGGAGATAGTTACTGAGTTAAGGCCTTTGTAACAAGTTGCTTCAGGGCAGAGGTACAACATTGGCCAATCTGGGTCCAAGCTGCCATCTCTGGTGATGGATGCTACATAGAGGGGTGAGAGGGCGTTAGCTGTGACAAGTTCCTTCCCAGGCTTGTACTCAATGTGCAGCTGATAGGGGGATAGGCGCTCAACCCAGCCTGCTTGGCGGCGTGTCAAGTGGGACTGTGTAGAGAAGTACTGGAGTGACTTGTGGTCTGTCAGGACAAGGGGTGGAAAGGTGGCCTCTTCCAGGTAACAGCACCACTTCTTGATGCAGTGCACAATTGCTGCTAATTCTTTATCATGAATGGGGTAATGTTGTTCCAAGTTGGTAAGCTTCCTGGACTCATATGCCACAGGGAGGAAGGCACCATTGTCAGTTTCTACCCATAGCACGCCCTCTATGGCTCTATCAGAGGCGTCAGTCTTGAGTTTGCACTGGTGGTTTTGGTTGGGGAACTGCAGTACAGGTGCTGTTGTAAGTCTGCTTCAACATCTCAAAGGCTTTATCTCTGGCAGGAGTCCAGTGGAAGCGCTGCTTAGTGTTTAGGAGTTTGGTGAGAGGTGCAACTAGTTCCCTGCAATTGGGGATGAACTTGTGCATGTAGGCAACCATGCCTAAGAAGGTACGCACCTGGCCCACATCAGTGGGAGGCAGCATGCTGGTGATTGTTTTGATTTTGGAAGGGTTGGGCTTTATCCCTTGGGCAGAGATGGTGTGCCCAAGGAACAATAGCTCTTAATTGAGAAATTTGCATTTGGAAGGTTTAGTCTTTAGCTGGTTTTTCCAAAGGGTGTCAAGGACAGCACAGAGGTGTTGGAGATGTGTGGTTTAATCTTGACTGAAGACAATAATGTTGTCAAGGTACACAATAACACATTTCCCAATCAATTCCTCAAATGATTTGTTCATCAATATGGCAAAGGTGGAGGGAGCATTGATCATACCAAAGTTCATGACTCAACACTTAAACTTCCCATAGTGTGTGTGGAAGGCTGTCTTTGCTTTGTTCCCTGATGCAATGTGGACCTGATTGTATCCCACAGTGAGATCAATCTTACTGAAGACCTTTGAACCTTCAAGTGTGTCAATCAGGTTGTAAATTAGCAGCAAGGGGTATTTGTTCTTGACTTTCGCCTTTTTTAGGGCGCAGTAGTTGGTTACAAACCAAAGGGACCTGTCCTTCTTAGCTACAAAGAAGACTGTGGCCCCATATGGTGAGAGGGAGGGGTGGATGAAGCCCTTATTGAGCGCTTCCATGAGGTGTTGACAAAGAGCTTTATCTTCCTTGGGCGTCAAGCAATAGAGGTGATGTGCCTGTGGCAATGACCCTTGTAACTAAACAGTGTGTTGTATTTCTCTTGGAGGGGACAACTGGTCTAAAGTTTTTCTGAAGACGTCTTTGTACTCCTCAAGAAGTGATACAAGTACTGGTGGAGGTGTTGTGGCCAAGGGGTGAGGTGTAGTGGGTTCAGATCAAATGACTTTTACTGAACCCTGGTTGAATTCCAGCTTCCCCCCTTGAAGGAGAGGTACCCATCTCAGTGAGAGCACAAACACGGTGCCGTTAAGCAGCTTGCTCATCTTGACGGGGTAGATATGAAAGCTTGCCCCATTTCTGTTGAGTGTAATCCCAGAGGTGTCCTAGTCAATGTATGGATGATTGTGTTGGAGCCAGTTAAGACCAGCAATAACGTTGTAGCTGAGCCCAGCCATGATTTTCCCAGAGAGTTTAACTTGGATGTTCCCCATTCTTACAGAGAATGATATTGTCTTGTGGGTGATTGCCATTCTACAGGAGTCAGCAACATGCACAGCCTTAAATCACCTGGGTACTTGGTCCAGCTGTTGAAAATCTTCAAAATCCTGGTTGACCATGGTGTGATTGGCCCCAGTGTCTACCAAAAGTTTGTGGGTGTTCTCACAGAAACAAAAGGGGTAGGCCAAGTGGGTGATTTTATTTGAGGAATGACTGGCTTGGAGGACGGGGCTGTCACTGTGGACTTGGAACACATCTAATGTCTTGACTTCATGCACGTTGTAGTTGCAGGGCTTTTTAGCAAGGAGTAACTGAGAGTGTGGATCAAGCAGGGCTGAATAACCTCTTGTATCTACAACCCCCAGGCTTTTCCTGGGTCTCCAATTTGAGCTTGTTGGTAATTTGGACCAAGCAATGATGATAATTATGACAGAGCTCGCAGATATGAACTGCAGCAGCCAAATTATATAAATTGGCAGTATAAATTATATGCATATTGAATTAGCAGTAGTCTGCTGACCTGAGCATTAAATTATCCAATGATAAGTGCTGCTGCGGCAATTAAACAATACATAATTTGCTGCCACGGCACTTAAAAATATACACAAGCGCCGCAGCGCTGCCTGGCAAATATTACAGGCGCCAAAGCACTGCCCTAATTTTACATTGAGCGCTGAGGCGCTGGGTTTGATCCCCTTAATCTTGAATTTCCTAAATTAACTGTATTTCTAAGCAGTCAATGCAAGGACACAAATTAGGCATGACAAATGGCCTCAAAGAATACCAAACCCCCACGCCAGCAGGAATCACCTGTTCTGGGTGAAGCAATTAAATCTCATTGGTTGGCGTGTTTGAAACAACCAAACCTAGATCAATAATTACCCAAAATAAGTGTGTGTTGGAATGTCCTAGAAGATATTGCCAACAGCTCAGGAAGACGCTCCCCAAGAGGGTATAAATACTTTTCCCCAATAATAATAAAAACACTTTCAACTTATTACAAGTGCTTCTGTGTGATCAGAAGCCAATCCTCCAAAGTAATTATTGGTTCCTCTTCCTATACGCTCTTCTGCCACTATACTAATCATATCCTCACATATGACAGTATACAAGCCAAGTACCCTGCGCCCTATTACAGAAATGAGTTGCCCCATACTCCCAGCGCAACAAATGGTGCTCACTACAGGGGGCCCATGTACTCGTCCGTGGAAGAAGACAGTGCATCCCCTTCTCCTCTGCTCACTGGGTTCCATGAGCGCTATGATGGCACCCCCATGGAAACTAGCAACGTCAAAAGGGATTGCTGTTTCTTTCAAGAAGAGGAAATTATCAACGTAAACAAGCTACCAATCATTCCTGACAGCAAGTGTGCTGAACTACCAATTGCTTCATTGGATTGACCTATAGAAGTGGAGCGGGCTACCATTATCAATGTAGTCTCAAACCTGATCACTGGTTACCAACTGGCGCATGAACCTGCCAGCGTGGAGTTCTTGCTGTTCCACCGTCACCCAGATGCCCAACAACTATTGGCATCCCTCTGGAGCTTCCTTAACTCAGAAGCAGGAAGCTTGGATTGACTCCCCAACGTCAAACAGGTTAGTAACTGCATCCAGAGCTCCTTTCACTCTACAATTCATCACCTGTTAGGAGTTCAGGCCCGTCACTACATGGAGGTACAAGATCTGGTGGCCTACTCCAGCCATCAACAAGAATACCAGGCAGCCTTGGTCCACCATCTGGACCTCAGCTTTGCTGAAGTCCAGAACTACGCCCATCAGAATTGAACCCAGCATGCACAAACCTCACAGCGTCTTAACAACCTCTTAGAGCAGCTAAATACCCAGCTGCCCAACATTGTGGGTGAGATAATGGACTTGAGAGGAGTTTTGCAACCTTGGTGTCAAGATGTAACTTGCCATATCCTAGTATTTGAACATTATGTGGAGGATGCCGCCCGTTGCAAAGCAGCCCACCTGGAGGAAACAGGCCGCTGCACGTCTGAACTGGCAGATACCTGATCCAAACTGGAGGCACTAAATAAGGAGTTCAGTGACTTCTTCCAGACCAACCAGTCAGAACTCAGTAGACTTAAAGACCTTACCCACGCTACAGAGGCCAATATTGTTGAACTGAAGGGCAACTTTGTGAAATATGATGACCACCTACAAATGTCACTGGAAGAGAAATTGGCCATGTTCCGTAAGGAGACTGAGGAGGTACTGCTCCTAGCCAGACAGACACCTGCAGCCCAAAGCACCACTATGGGCATCCCTGAGATGGATGAGATTTGACATCAACTTGACAGCCTGACCATCTCAAATAACAATGCCTTCTGAGAGATCAATGAAGTGAACAAGAGACACAAACAACAACAGGCAGCCCTTTGAACCAAGATTTGTGACCTACACAACGCTGTGCGGGAGGCCAATGAGCATGCTACTACGCAGGAGTTCACTCTAGAATAATACAGAGAGGGGATGGTGTGTTGTGGCTCCCTTATTGACCGCCTCTGTGGAGCCATGAGGGAATTGGAAGCCCAACTGGCTGAAGTTAGATCAGAGGTTCAAGAAGGAAGATGCCGTTGTAGTCAGGCGCAATTCTCTGCCTTGCAGGTACCTCATAACGGATCTGGAGAGAGCACTACTTTACGTCAGCCAACTAGCTCTGCCTTAAAAGGATGATGCCATCACATCTTCCTTGGGACAACAAAGCTTGCCACCTGTATTTGCGGTCCCTCCTACCCCAGAAGAAACTCCTCATCCTAACTGCCCAGAGTCTTCTGCAGGAGCATCACAACATAACTTATATGTGCGCACCCAACAAGACACCCCTCCTCCTCCAAGTTGTCAAAACACAGAGGAGAATGCACCCAGGTTCAAACCCATGAACCTCCCCAAGTTTGCCCCAAAGGGGAACATCCATACATTCATCAGGCCCTTCAAAATGTCAATATATGGCGCTAACAATCAGTAAAAGGCAGTCACACTCCTGAACCATCTTGACGCCGCTAGCACTGACCTCATCATACCTCACATGCTGCAGAACAACTGGTCCTACGCCGCGGCTAAACAAGCTTTGCTATACCAATTTGGAAGTATAGCCAGAGTTACAGAACAAAGGAGCGAGTTCCTGATGATCCAATTCCAAAAGTGTCAGGGATCCAACCTGTGGGGGTTCCTGAGAACTCGCAGGCAGACAGCCCGTAGGCCCAGCAGGGAGAGCCCACCACAAGATTGGGACTAACTTTACAATATAAGATAACAATTTTCCAAGGACTGCCCAAGGTCCACTTACAGGCACCATAGAATCAATCAATCCAGTGAGGGTGATATACATCACCCCAAATATCTGAGTGAAAGTGGATTCATCAGTGGCAACAGATTCTTGTGGGCAGTCAGGCCGCGGGGTGTGGGGCGGTGTCATTGGAACCAAATATGCGGGCAGGAAATTATACTTGTCTTGGAATAGCAGAGGAGGTATGGTGATTTTGATGCCTTCTCTGTACACGGTTTCAGTCTCTCTAGTTCTAGCTTCAGGGTTGTGGATGAGGATCTCCTCCAGAGTAAACTCCAAATACGCCGGGTTGGGTGGGTACTTGGTAAAATGTACTGGGCCAAAGGGAGCTCCTGGTGGACGGTAAAGTTTGGGTGGCTGGTCCGCGGTTTCTTGGGGTAGGTGAGCACAGGGAGTGGAGCCACAAGGAGTAGATTGTAGATGAAGTAAAACTAATAACAAGTATGGTATGATCTGGTTGAACCAAAGGTTACTGTCACTTTATTGCAAGGATGGTGATGGGCATCTTCCTGGCGGCCCAGGGTATAAGTATGCCCATCTGTCATGGTAAAACTTTCCCAAATTTTTTTGGCCCAGGTTTTCCTAATTACCAGGTCTTCCCAGTCTTTGGTGTTGTCAGTCACAGGGGTTATCTCATTGTCTGCTTTGAACTTAGGAAGCTCAAATTCCCTAGTCAGGTTGGGGGATTGGCTGCCTCAGGGTGGCCCGCATTATATAGGAAAATTCTCTTTTTTCCCTTCTGTGCAGGCCCAAGTTACTTCAGAATCAGTGGCTGGGCCTGCCTGTTGATTGGCTGTCTTAACAGGAACCCCCAGTGTGGATATTATTGGCGTAGGTACATTTGGTTCATCAAGCTTAAAATGATTTTCCAAAGTCAAATCCTGTTCTGATTTGAGCCTAAAAAACTGTGGGCAGCCAGGCAGCTGGCCCTGCAGGCTGGCAGCCCGCAAGATGCCAGGGTTTGAGTTTTATAGTTGAGGCTTTTTGATAAGTATAGTTGATAGGAGTTTATCACTTGTGACAGAAAGGACAAATCCATAGCCAAATTTGCAGACCAATTCTACTTGGAGGCACAGGTCCTTACTGGCTCTGGATCCTTTACTGTACATGATGCACACATAGCCCTGCGCTCTGCTGTCAAATCTTACAAGGCATTGTGTTGTACTTTGATGCCGGCGTTCCAAGACAACTGTTCTATTGATGGCATGGTGTGATACCTTTGTCAGTGTGGGGATACCTTTGGGCCTCCCAATGCATTGGTTAAGCCTAGACCCTTACCCACACCTCCTTCCCGTACAGAAGGAAGCAGGCGCTTTGCTCCTAAGGCCTACATGTCCAAGGTTACCTTCCATTGCTGTGATTGCAAGGGGCACTATGCCAACTCCTGAACTTCTAAAACAGGTGTCCATGTACTGCCCCCCTCAGGATATTACTATCCAGGGAAAAGACCAAGTGGAGTAGAGACGGGACTCTCTCACTCCACTATGAACAACCCCACCAATGTCCCCACCGTTCCTCCTGACTGTCTACTGCAAGCTTCAGAAGGGCCAGCAGCACCATCTTACAGTGCTGACCACTCCCCAGATAAGGCAGAGCTATTTGTCCCAGACGTCAGCTACTCAGGCAATGCCCTACATTGCGTTATTGTTGAGGACGTCCATGTAGTGCAAACATGCAGTCAAGCAAAGGCCAAAGGCAAAGCCCAAGCGGTTGTTTCTAAACCTTACGCCCGCCAGCTGCTAGACAAAGCCCCTGATGAAGGTCCTGGCCCTTCTACTGACACCTCGCATTTGAAGGGGGTAAACGTCACCATACCCATGGACACCATGAAAGCCCATCACCCTGAGTTGTGTGGCAGCATTCTCAAGTTCCTGTCCATGGCAGATGATCTTGACATACACTTAGTAACCAAAATAAGTTCCTCCTACTCTGAATAAACTTATGCAGATATATTTGTGAACAAAATCAAAGTACAAGCCATTATTGACACGGGGGCTCCTATTAATATTGTCTCCACACGCCTGGTAAAACACTTGGGACTAGCTACAGACATTGACCACCGGAAGCAATATGGTACTGCTGGACTGACAGTTACCACTGCACAAGGGGCATACAGCTCCTTACCCTTGCGTTTTGGCTCTCTTGCAGTATTGGCTCCTTCCATTGTCTTGCCAAATGACAACTATGATATTCTGATTGGCATCTTGTTCATGAGGCAATACAGGGTCAGAACTGATCTAGCCGCTGATACCTTTGAAATCTTAGGCCAGACCATCCCTCTGTATTACTGCCGCAACAAGGATACTGGCACCCACAAGACCATGCCTAGTGTCAATCTGGTATACAAGAAAGGAGTGGTACCCATCCAGTACCAGAAGTTAAGCTGTAAGGTCAGGCCTCTACCTAACTAACTGGAGAAATACAAAGGGCTACTGCTTTGCGCGGATCTACCTATTGAGATCCCGGCTGGCCATCAAGTACTGGTTGAGACTGGCCTAGATATCAATATTTCTCAGGGACTGTATGGTGAGCTGCAATCACCCCGCAATTGCTCCTGTCTGGAACCCCTAGTGGCTCCAGGTCTCATCTTACCAGGGCATGGCGCTGTCAAAGTACTATTGGCAAATCTCACCCAAAGCCCAATTTGAGTTCAAAGACACCAGGTAGTAGCCTACCTATACTTCATACCGGTCAAAGAGGTTACTGGGATACACAACTTTGGTACCCTGGAGGAGTTTGGGTTAGGCTTCTCTGACAGTCAGCCTCCCCTAGTTAGAGTTGTAATACCCAGAGAAAAACTGGCTGGGTTGATCACAGAACAACAGGACGCAGCCATGGCCCTCTTTGAGAAATATAAATCCATATTTGCAGAGGACAACTTTGACCTGGGATGCGCCAAAAACACTCTTCATTACATTGACACAGGGAACAAACAGCCCATCCAACTCCGCCCTATCAGATGCTCACATGCAGTTGACGCCACTGTGGGTAAAGAGATCAAGAAGCTGGTACAGTTGGGATTGTTGATACCATCCAAGAGCCCTTGGTCATTTCCAGTGCTGATAGTGAAAAAGAAGGACGGGACCAACTGTGTTGTGATTGACTACCGGAAATTGAACAACATCACAAAGAAGGATTCCTATCTGTTCCTGCGTATTGACAACGCTCTTGATTGCCTGGGTGGCGCAAAATTCTTCTCTGCTATGGACCTAATATCAGGTTACTGGCAGATTGAACTCCCACCTGAAGAACAAGAGAAGTTGGCAATCATCACCAGCCAAAGACTATACCAACCCACCTGCATGCCTCAAGGACTGTGCAACGCGCCAGCCACGTTCCAACAGGCTATGAATGATATGCTTCATGACCTTAAGTTGAGTTGTGTACTGGTTTACCTGTACAACATCAATGTGTTTTCTTGTACATTCACTGAACACTTGGAGCACTTGGAAGAGGTCTTTTGTTGTCTTGCGGCAGCCAACCTGAAGATTAAGCCTTGGAAATGTGACTTTTTTAAGGACCAGCTTGAGTACCTTGGATTTGTAGTGGATGCACATGGACTTCGCCCTCAGCCTGCCAATATTGAGGCCATCAAAAAAATGAAGGTCCCTGCTAACAAGCGCAATGTGCAAGTATTCCTTGGTATGATTGAATACTACCGTTGCTTTGTAAAGGACTTCTCCAGGAAGGGGAAGTCTCTCTTTCATCTCTTGAAGAGCAATGTTCAATTTGAATAGACACTGGCATGCCAGAAGGCGTTTGACATACTCTGCCTTAGTCTCATGGATCAACCCATCCTTCAATACCCTGACTTCAGCCGAGAATTCATCATACACACAGATGCTTCCTTGGCTGCTATTGGCGGTGTACTATCACAAATTGACGGGGAAGGCAAGGAACACCCTGTTGCCTATTGTAGCTGTACTCTCAATATCCATGAGTGCAACTACACAGTAACAGAACGTGAATGTTTGGCAGTGATATATGCATACAAACAATTTTGAGTATACTTACATGGGGTACACTTCAAAGTAATCACAGACCATGCATCACTACGTTGGCTGCACAACTTAAAGGAACCAGAAGGGCGCTTGGCACAATTGGCACTTAAACTTCAGGCCTACAACTTCAAGATCTCCCATCAAGCAGGGGCCAAGCATCAGAATGCAGATGGCCTATTGTAACTCCCCACAGTAGCCCACCTAGCAGATATCTCAGATCTCTTATATGACAAAATGCTGAACAGCCAATTCAAAGATGAGCCTCCTGAGGTTCAGAAGATCCTATGACACCTTCTTGAGAATACTGAGATCAAGAATGATAGAATCTTCAAGAAGACAGCCAAAGGGATAAAAGTGATGCCCCAACCCTCAGAACAAACCGACCTCATTGTATGTGCCCACAGGGCAGTAGGTCATGGGGCTTTCTGCAAGACACTAGCCCAACTCAAAACAGCATATTTTTGGGAAGCAATGGTGTTTGATGTACATGAGACACTTAGCTGTTGTAAGGAATGCCAAGGAGAGAGACCATTCAAGAAGATGACAACCTATCAACTGGCACGCCCTAACTTTGCCTGGCACACCATATCTATTGAAGTAGTTGGACCATTACCTGTTAGCACCTATTGTACAAAATACATCATAGTTGCCATTGACCACTTGACAAAGTGGGTAGAGACTAAGGCAGTAAGAGACCTGAGGGCAGGCACCACTGCTAAGTTTGTCTTAGAGAACATTATAATAAGGCATGGCTGCCCACAAGTCATACCCACTGACAATGGTACAAACTTCTTGTCCCATGTGTTAACCAAATTAAATGAGCTCATGGGTATCAGAGGTGTATTCTCCACGCCATACCACCCTGAGTCAAATGGGATGGTTGAGAGAGCAAATGGTACCCTTATAAGTATCCTGCAGAAGTTGGTGGCTGATAGAGCAGCACAATGGAACACATTCTTGCCTGCAGCCCCGTCGGCTTATAATATTGCTGTACACTCAGCAACAGGGAAGTTGCCATTCTAACTACTTTATGGCAGACACCCCGTGTTACCCCCAATCTTGTATTCATGCATAGGAGAACAAGGGCTTCAATCTCTGCACATGTACCAGAAACGCCTAGCTTGCACTCTCATACAGCTACAGTCTGAGGCATATTCTAACTCACTGGCTAAGAAGATAAGGGACTGTGAAAGGGACAACAGGAAACAATTTGACCTGCCCAAATTTGCAGTAGGAGACTGGGTGCTGTTCCACAATACACATGGCAACAGCCGCGCTCACAAGTTGGCAGCTATCTGGATAAGACCTTTTGAGATCATTAATAAGACGTCCACAGACACCTACACTATTAAGAATGTGAAGGATGGATGCCTAGTTAACCGAGTACATGCCAAATTCTTGAGAAAGTTTAACAGGAAATACTGAAATAAAATGAATAAAGAAAAAAAGAAAAAAGAATCCAAATTAAAAAAATATATACGTAAATAAAACAATGTCATATATAAAATAAACGTAGAATAAGAAAAAAAATAATAAAAAAGATTACAAGAATACCATAAAGAAAAAATTGAAATCAGGTTGACTAAAACAAAAAGAAACTAAATAAAGAAAATCAGAACTAAAGAAGATAAAAATTACTAAACAAACCAATACATTAAATAAAAAGATAAAAACAAAATAAAAATAATAAAGAGGAAGAAAAAATTAAAACACTAATGCATAATACAAAAGGGAAATACTGGCAAGCATGAGGAGCAGTTTAATTGCAAGTACTGTGGGAAGGATCTGAGCAACAAGGATGCTTGGCGGGACGCTGGAGATTCCCCACTGGGCGCTCGTGGGCAGGGAGAAGGTAGCGGTTGTTGTTGAGGCGCTGGCGCACATGCGCCAAGATAATCAGCATCTGAGACCAGGCCAACTGAGAGTTCCGTGACATGGAGGTCCAATTACAGAGCGGAAGGCAGAGCTGGCTTACAGGTACAAGGCGACCCCAACCACCACAAGCAGAAAACGCAGCCCTATTGACAGGCAGTCCATCAGGGCGTCCTTCATATAGGAGTAGGCTAGCGGCAACGGGACCCGGAGCTGATAGGCCAGAGCACAATAGTGCTCTAGGCAACAACCAGTGTACCCTGGCTGGCAACTATCAGGGGCGTACCACATGAAGTGGCACGCAGCAGCAGCTAAGGGAATATAGAGGCTGACGTTGCCAGTACTCACCGCTGAAAGGAACACCTTGAAAGTAACCGAGAAGCGCCAACTGGCGTTGGCCTGGACAGAAAGGTCCAAAGTTTGATGGATTGCCAGGTTAGCAGCAAGCTCAAGAGACCAAATCTGAGCCACCTCATTGATATACTCATTTTGAATAGCAATAGTGTGGGCGTGTTGGGCGGAGATCTGGCCAGGCGCCAAGGAAGCAGACTGAAGGCCAAGGTGCACCTCAGCAGCCAAGAAGGAGGCATTGTACCGGCCATGGTAGAGCTCACCAGCACAGATAGGGGACATGGCGTCCTTGTCAGAGTGCATAGCCTGCACAAAACTGAACATGGTTTCTTTGTGGTGGCAAACCCCAAACTTTCTCAACAGATCAGGGTAGTCCATGGGGACCTTGTCCAAGTTGCGACAAGCACAAAGCATTGAAGAAGGGGTGGCTGGGGGCTCACCGGAGGAAGGCAAGCGCTGCATAAATGGGCGCAAGGTGCCAGAAGGACCAACAATAAGAGGTGTGCTGGGGGCAGAAGGAGTCTTGGAAAATAAGGAGTCCTCCTTGAAGAGGTCACCAGCATTAGAACTGGGAGTAGAATTAAGGGCGGAGCCAGCCACAGTGGTGGCACAGTCCTGCTTGCGGAATTGATCCTTGCTAGAGCAAAGACGGTTGAGGAAGGCAATACTCACAGAGCGGGGCATCTTACGGAAGGCATTGCGCTCTGCCTCACCCATGGTTGCCATCATGACGTTGTATGCTTGATGCATGTTTTGGCGTTTGTTGCTGCTGTTATCAGTGGGGTTCATCTTGGAAAGAAAGGAAGTAGTGCTTGGTCAAGTGGGGGGGATATGTTGGGAATTTTGACCAAGCAATGATGATAATTATGACAGAGCTTGCAGATATGAACTGCAGCAGCCAAATTATATAAATTGACAGTATAAATTATATTCATATTGGATTAGCAGTAGTCTGCTGACCTGAGCATTAAATTATCCAATGATAAGTGCTGCTGCGGCAATTAAACAATACATAATTTGCCGCCACGGCACTTAAAAATATACACAAGTGCTGCAGCGCCGCCTAGTAATTGGATTAAGCGCCAAAGCGCTGAACTACTTTTACATCAAGCGCCAACTGAAAATTATTGCAAGCGCCGCGGCGCCGCCTGGTAAATATTACAGGCGCCAAAGCGCTGTCCTACTTTTACATTGAGCGCCGAGGCACTGGGTTTGATCCCCTTAATCTTGAATTTCCTAAATTAACTGTATTTCTAAGCAGTCAATGCAAGGACACAAATTAGGCAGGACAAATGGCCTCAAAGAATACCAAACCCCCACGCCAGCAAGGATCACCTGTGCTGGGTGAAGCAATTAAATCTCATTGGTTGGCATGTTTGAAAAAACTAAACCTATATCACTAATTACCCAAAATAAGTGTGTGTTGGAATGTCCTAGAAGATATTGCCAACAGCCCAGGAAGACACTCCCCAAGAGGGTATAAATACTTTTCCTCAATAATAATAAAAACACTTTTCAACTTATTACAAGTGCTTCTGCGTGATCAGAAGCCAATCCTCCAAAGTAATTATTGATTCCTCTTCCTATACGCTCTTCTGCCACAATACTAATCATATCCTCACATATGACAGTATTCAAGCCAAGTACCCTGCGCCCTATTACAGAAATGAGTTGCCCCCATACTCCCAGCGCGACAGAGCTAACTGGAGTTCCCCCTTGCAAGGGTGCTTGGCCCCATTCTCCTGCTGACGGGGTTGGCAGCAGCCTAAATAGTTGTGGGTGCTGCCAGGTGCAGGACAAGGTTGGGGAGGGGCATCATTGAATCTTTGGGATTCCATTGAAGCTTGATTATTGGCCTCCACAATGGCCTTCTAGCAGCCATCAACAGAGGTAAAATGCCCTACAGGAACCCACTTGCAGATGTGGGGCTTGAGCCCATTGATAATGATTGTGAGTAACATGATGTTCCTATTAGTGACAGCTTTGGGAGCAGTGGCAAGTGCTTGTTTCCAGGCGGCTAGATATTCATGAAAAAACCAGTCTGTTTGATAGCCAGGAGGGGAGTCCCTACTACAATGGACAAGAAGGTCTCACTATAGTGGGATCTGGTGATGTCCCTTAAGGTTGCCCAAGTAATCTTCTCCTCTTGGTTTGCCCAGTTGGTGAACCAAAAAACAGCAGGCCCCATGAGGCGCCCAGATGCAGTGGCAACCCACATGGACTCAGGTACTTGGCAAATACAGAGGCAGGTTTCCGTGAAATGAAGCCAACGGACAACGTCAGCCCCTTTCACACCACCCGCAAAGGACTCAAGTTGGAGGTTCAGCATATGTTGGGATATGTCTGACTGTGGCAGGGTGATACTGGTGTTGCGCTGCCCCAGGTGGAGATAATTATACATGCTTGTGAGTACCAACTGGTCCTGATAGATAATGTAACCTTCAGGGATGTCCCCATCAGGGATAGGGAGGAAGGTTTCTTGGTACAGAGTAGCCATACAGCCTGTACTCTGTCCTTTTTTGATGGAAGTTCTCTCTTATGTAGGCTGTAAACCTACTGCTGCTACCACTGTTGCAAATTAACCAATGATAGTTCAGTATTTGTTTGGGGAAGACAACAGTCCAAAAGAAATTACAAGAATAATAAGAACAATATGATGTTTATTGGTTGTTCTTGTGATTAATACACTATATGAGGAAGCCACAAGGGGATGGCATGGTGGTGGGTTCCATATAAGATTTGGGACTGTAGAATAACCTGTACAGGGATCAGCGCGTCAAATTGGCAACACTCCTAATTAGAAGATAGTGCCTGCAATTTGACATTACCATTAGGATTATCCATGTCATTAAATATGTTGGTGCAATACGTTAATTTGAAAACGCCAGAGCAAAAGACGCCATCTCAAAATTTTTTTGAGATGGCGCCGTGATTTACATCAGCAAAACTAAAAAAAAACTTAATAAAATTTATTAAATAGTTATTTTTACATATTGGTTTCTAATACAGCATCTCAAAAAACCGCATCACAGAAACGCTATCTCAAATAAAAATAAAAAGAGTGTTATCCAAATAAGATTTTTTTATTATAAAAACACTTAATAAATATCCTAAAATACGCCATCACAAAAAAATGCAACACAAAAACGCTATCTTGAATCAAAATAAAAAGTCTGTTATCAAAATAAGGTTACCAAAACTTCACAAATTCAACTGCAAAACTAGCCAGCTCTAAGCGCCGCCGCGCCGCCTTTTTCAAATCAAAAGCGCCACAGCGCCAACTTGGGATAGTCTTGGGTGCTGCCTTGCAAACATCTTTTATGCTGCGGCAGCGTCTTACTATCAAATTTAGTGCCACAACGGCGCAAAATTTCAATCCCCAACATAAAAACTTCACTAATCAACAATATTTCCATAAGCACTAAATTTAGAAGATAATTAAAATAATTAAAAACTTAATATAATAAAAAAATAAGAAATAAAAAATAATAGAAACAATAAAAAAGAGGATAGGCAAAGCAAGTTTATTGCAATAAAAGGCAGGCTGTGTGGAATTAGTCCCTTGTGTTGCAGGCGCCTCCACACTACTGAGAAGAAGACGTGTCAGGAGGAGAGGACTGGTAGTTGGCAGGACAGGGATGCTTGGCGGTGCACTGGATGGTAATCACTGGGCGCTCATGGGTGGGCATCATGTAGCGGTTGTTGTCCAGGCGCTGGCGCACGTGAGCCAGGATCACCAGCATTTGGGCCCAGGCCAACTGGGAGTTGCATGACATAGAAGACCAGTTGCACAGGGGAAGGCGGATCTGACTGACTGGCACCAAATGGCCCCAGCCACTACAAGCAGAGAATGCAGCACCTATGGTGAAGCAGTCCATCAACGCATCTTCCATGTAGGAATATGATAGCGGTAGGGGGCGCGGAGTCAATAAGCCAGGGAGCGGTAATGCTCCAGGCAACAACCAGCGTACCCAGGCTGGCCAGGCTGGCAACTTTTTGGAGGATACCACATAAAGTGGCAATTTGTGGCAGCCAAAGGA
Organism: Entomophthora muscae; assembly: GCA_014839935.2. Classification (NCBI taxonomy): domain Eukaryota; kingdom Fungi; phylum Entomophthoromycota; class Entomophthoromycetes; order Entomophthorales; family Entomophthoraceae; genus Entomophthora; species Entomophthora muscae. Next base: position 19,241 of record QTSX02001694.1, on the reverse strand, counting down.
AGGTAGAGGGAAGCATTGCCAGTGGAAATGGCTTGAAGATACGCCTTGAACGTGGCAGAGAAGCAATGGTTGGTGTTGGCTTGGATGGGCAAGTCCAAGGTCTGATGGAAGCTGGGATCTGCTGCAAGCTCAAGAGCCCTAACCCAAGCCACCTTGTCAATATACTCATTGCGGACAGCAATGGTACGCACATGTTGCGCGGAAATCCCACTGGGGGGCAGGGTAGCTGACTGCAGCCCTAGACGCACCTCAGCGGCCAAACGGGAGGCATCATACGTCCATGGTATAACTCCCCTGCCCAAATTGGGGTCATTGCATGCTTGTCGGAATGTAGTGCCTGTACAAAGCTGTACATTGTCTCCTCCTGGTGGCAGATCCCAAACTTGCTAAAGAGGTTGGGGTAGTCCACCACCACAAGGTCAGAGTTGCGGTGGGCGCAGAGCATTGAAGATGGGGTAGGGGGAGGCGCATCAGTGGAAGGAAGGCGTTGAGGAAATGGGTGCTGAGCACCAGAAGGATTGCCGCTGGGGCGCACTGCTGACAGGAAGAGGCTCCTCAAACATGGAGTCCTCATCAGGGAAATCCCCGGCACTAGAGTTTGGCGCAGTACTACGCTCACAGGCCGCCACGGTGGTTGTGCAGTCCTGTTTGCAAAACTGTGAGTCACTGGCCCAAAGTCAATTCAAGAAAGCAATACAAACTGAGTGCGGCATTTTTTGAAAAGTGCGCCGCTCCGCTTCGTCTATTGAAGCCATCATTTTGCCGTAGGCTTGGAGCATGTTTCTGTTGCTGTTGTTGTTGGTGTTGGGATTCATATTGGAAAGAAAGAAAGAAAGAAAGAAAGAAAGTAGTGTTTGGTAAAATGGGGGGATATGTTGGAAATTTTGACCAAGCAATGATGCCAATTATGACAGAGCTCACAGATTAGGATTACAGCAGCCAACTCCATAAATTAGCAGTATAAATCAATGATCCCAATTATGACGGAGTTCACGGAATAGAATTACTGCACCTCATTGTCATAAATTTATAATATAAAATTTATATATATTCAATTGGCAGTGATTTTGGATCATTACTGCAGAATATCCAATGACATGCGCCACTGTGCTGTCCCTATCATACATAAAGCGCCACCACACCACACAAAAAAAGCTCCAGGCGCCGCGGCGCCACCTTGCAAATATTTTGGATGCCATTGTGCTGCTCTACTTTTACATCAAGCGCTGCCGCGGCGCTATTTTTGAATCCCCAAAATGGTTATCTAATTATTAATCATATTTCTAAGCACTAGTCTCAATAGTATAATCAAAAAAGATATTTTGGATTGGTAGTAGATTTATAATTGTAAAGACAAAATCCAACCTACTGAAAAGCGGCGCCGCGGCGCCTGAAGTTTTAATTATTTGGCGCCTGAGATAATTTTCAGTTGGCGCTGCGGCGCCAAAGCTTTAATTAAAATGGCGCGGCGGCGTGTTCTTTGATTTTTTTGTCATTATATCTTACTTTTATGTGATCAATCCAAGCCTTTCCCTTATTAATTGGGAATAAAATATGGTATTAATTTAAGACCTACATAATAAATTAACCCAAATTAGCGCCACTTTGATAGTACTACCCCTCTGCAACACAGTCATTCAAAAATCCATGTTTAATATGCTAGCCTTATTCCTTATCATAGTGTGAACTTTGCTATTTGGGTTTTTAATAATACAATGTTTTAATAGTGATTTTATTTAGTAATGAGGGTATTTCTGTTGTGCAAAATGTACCCATTACAAAATCTACTAAGCAACTAAGCATCCAATAGGAGTGGCGCCCACCAATGTGGCACTAAGAATTAACCTGTTTTAGCATGTGATGTCATAGGACACTATAAAGAGCACGCCATCACAAATTGACTGTTTCCACTTTTACAAAGTACAGTTCAGTGCCAAATCTCAATTAAATAAAAAATGTAAGAAACCGCCTGAAACTTTGTATTTATGTATTTTTTTATCTCCTCTAAACAACTGGGTACTTTTTAACCCCAGTTGTATAAGCTAGTTTAAAAATATTCAAGTTTTACTTTTTAGCCCGGTTGAGGTAGCTCCACCAGAAGTTTGTTAATTTAATATAAAAAATGGTCAAAAACACTATATTTTTGAGCTACAGCATCTCAATTACGTCATCTTGAAAACGCCATTTCACTTGCAAGTTTTCAGTCAAACTCACAGTTTTGCATACTTGTGCTACTAATAAATTTTTAATTTTTACAGAATAAAAAACATAATAATTTTGATGGTATATAATTCAAGAGTTTTTCTACAATTCCATGTAAAAATATTGACTACTTTTATATTTAACACATTCTCATTTTTCTCTTTAAAAATTCTCTCCAAATTTGAGCTTTTCTGACGCAAATTTGCTCTTAGATGCCTCTCAAGCCTACCACCAACACTACCCCCAAGGCTCCCAAGAGCACAGCTGCTCCCGCTCAGGCAAGAAAGACCAAGGCTAACTTTTCCAAGCAGACTCCTAAAGAAAAAACGCCTTCCAAGACCCCCACATCTTCCCCTTCCCCTGAGCCTGAGGCTGATAGCCCCACTCCTCCCCACTCTCCCTTTGTCTACTCCCCCTCTGATCTTCAGGTGGAGCACTTCCACTCCAATGATGAAGATGAGAATAAAAGAGTCTCCAAAAGCAACTCTGGTGACCATGGTTTTGCAGCCTCAGAGGAGGTGCCTATCCTAGAGTGGGACCTACATGCAGTTGCCAATATCTGCAACGTCAACGGGCAATTTATAGTTCCAGCTATTTTTCATGACTTGTTTCCCATTATGACCAAGAAGGGGGTGCTGGCTTTGTCAAGGACGGCTTCCTTTTCATATGCAATGACCAGAAAAAAATGGTGAACAATCACTACAAATGTGATAGTCCAGGTTGCCTCACGCAATTAACTACAATTGGGTTTACCCAAGTCAAGGAACTCACCATTGAGCATGACTGTTTGGGCTCTGATATGATTCTTTACTATCTTATGCGCCAGTACCTTTGCCAAGCCATTCCTTTCAACAAGGACTTGACTTCAACTGATTTGGTAACTCATGCTCTCCTTTACCTAAATAAGGATCAGAGAGAGGAGGTTGGAGAAAAGACCAGACTGCAACAGTATGTGACTGATCAACGGTTAATTGATGCCAATATTAGCGTCAGCGCTAGAAGTATCAAAGAGCTTGTACTTTTGGAAGTCCAGAAGACTACCATGCTTGGAAAGCCCTTTTTGCTACTTGACAATGGGCAAGGTTCACCAAACCGTATTTTGTGCTTTTTGACACAAGAGGATCTTGTACGCCTTTTAAAGTGTGATACCTGGTTTGCCAATGGGACTTTTGCCTCTTGTCCTAATCTATGTTATCAGCTTTGGGCCATCCATGGTCAGGTCAATGAACATACAATCCCCTTTTTCTTCTTCTTTCTCCCTAATAAAAGGGAAGAGACTTACATCCACGCCTTGAATATACTCAAGCAAAAACTGGATGCCATCTTGCCTACGCTTGAAGAAGAGCCAACCAAGAAAAGGGGCTGCAAGAAGAAGAAGGTCAGCCCAGAGGCTACCCAAGAGCAACAGGCCATAACCAAAAAAAATTCCTGAGTCCCTTCCTTATCATATCACGTTGATGGTTGACTTCAAGGCTGCACAGGTCAACGCTTTTATCAAGGTATTTAGGAGCTGGCTCCAAGGCTGCTTCTTTCACTACCACAGGCTCTGCGCAAGAACCTGATGAAAAACCCAGCCCTCAATAAGCTAGTATACAAAGATGGTACAAAGGAGGCCAGAAAGATATTCAATTGCTTTGCTGTTCTGGCCATGGTCAGAAAGGAAGAGGTTAACCTTTTTTACGACAGCTTCTCAATGATGATTACATTCTTGAGAACCAAGAAGCCTTCACTCCTTTCATACAGTATTTTGAGCACCAGTGGGTAGGTGTATTCCAGGGACATTGCCGCATCTGCAAGGGCGGCAACTCAATTAACTGGAACTGCTATAAGCAGGTCAAAGCTGGCGTAACTAAGACCACCTCCTCACTTGAAGGTTGGCATAACCAATTTTCCCGCCTGGATAAGGCAAAAAAAGCCTATGTTCAATATGATCATCAAGAAGCTTAAGGTTCAGCATGCACACGGGGATCAGCTATATTCCCAGGCCGTCAAAGGCAAAGCTTTTATAGCCAAGCATGCTGGCCAGCAGGTCAAGTTTGCAAGTGTTTGAAAAGCGGCTTTGGCCTATTACACCAGAGAGGGCCACATTACCCATCTCAAAGGCATTGCCACGGCCCTTGGATCTAATGTATAATCCACTTTCTTTAACAATAAACTTCTTTTTTCAAATATTTGATTTTAACTTTTAATATGTATATACATGTTTATATAGTGTTAAAATTTAATACAAAAATAGCACTGTTTTAGGATGTGTTGACTTTGGAGCTTTGCGCACTATAGTTGGTATTAGCTGACCCCATATTTTTATTGCAGATTTGAAATTCTTGGATGATTTTGAGTCTATTCAAATGTTTTTTATAGTTTTTGAAATGTTTTTTGGGCTTTTATCAATATTTTAAGTTATCTGGCGCAGTTTAGCCATAAATCTGAGATGACATTTTTAAGATGGCGTCTTTCTAGATGGCGTTTTTGAGATAGTGTCATTTGAATTGACATATTGCACCAATATGTCATGGGGAAACTCATCAAGTGCCCCTGTGTATTGTGAAATATGTTAGCAGGCAAGGGGGAAACTTGGTTGCAACATTGGTTTAATTTTTTATTAAATTGTGTCCGTGTTTTCAAGTTTTGAGGCATCAAAGGATTTTGATTTGAATTAACACCTTGGGTCAGTTGGGAACTCTTACCTGGCTCTGTTTGCTCATTGGCCAGCTGCGAAAAAACATTGATGGGGGCCAAGTGCCTACAGAATCAGCAGATTCATTAGAAGACAGGTCAATGTTTTATTCCACTAGTTGTGATTCAATTTTTTTCAAGAGAAATGTCATTTGTGACACTTCTTCTATCACTGCCGTAGCTGTGCTGTAAGCTGCAGTTACTCAAAAAAAAGAGAGATTGGTTTAAGAAAAGATTTATTGAGAGAGAAAGGATTTTATGCCCTGTTACAGGCCATCAGGGGGTGGCTTATGAAAAGAGTATCTTGAGGTTGATCTTTAGTAACATGTGACTAGTTACATTTAAAAAAGTATAGGTAAATTTCTAGCTGTAGTAATCAACAAGATTACAGCTGAGTGACATAAATAAGTAGGTGTTCAAATTGGACAACAGGCCAAGTCAAGTCAGGAGTTAGATAGCTATCTAATTTATTAAGGGTCTGGCTTGTTGAAAAATCAAAAATAAGTACAATCTATCTGGACTTAGGGACCAGATAAGCAAGACTGCCACTGTACTCTCTGGAAGAAAATCTTTGGATTCTTAGTTTATAGCAGACATTGCTGTCTTTATTTTATTTTTATCATGTTTTAATATTAAGATATATTAAGTTATTTATATATACTGCTTAAATTCAAAATTAGACAGAATATATGTTTTTATATATGGTTTTGTGTGAACCCCTGAATTATATAGCTTAAATGATTATTTTGGTGCTAAAGTATATGTGACTTTGGGCCATTCTTATGCCAATGTCTTTAGATATAGTAGTTTTAGAAGCTATGGCAACAAGCAAAAATACTTTGAATTTAAGCAAAAATAACTCAGATGTAACCAAAATTAAAACTAATAAATTTATATTAATTTACAATAGATTTATTTATTTTTAATTTTGTTTACATCTGAGTTTTTTCATTTAAATTTGAAGTATTTTTGCTTGTTGCCTTAGCTTTTAAAACTACTGTATAAGTATTCATCTTTATTTTCTCTAAAAAAAATACCCTAAATTTTGAGTAGATTTCCTTTGAAAAACAGTCTAAGCTTTTGTATGGGATAGGTAAAGCAAGCTTGTAGAGGAAATAGATTGTTCCGTAGCCAAGTATCCGTGAAGTATGCTTCTATCAAATCTTTCAATTGTTTTGCAAATTCTTTATTTTTAAGTCTATGTGATCACATTACCCTAAAAGTTGTCTGGGGCTTAACTTTTACTAAGTGAAGTGTTCAGCATTTGATCTTGTGCCTATTAAAAAGCATCAGCATCCAGTAGGTTACATGAGGATAAACTCAATCTAGACCTTTCTAGCCTGTTGAGCCAGATATGGATTAGTTTTGAAAGGTTAAATGTAGACAGCCGTTTAAATGCTGACTGCTGCCCTAATAAAAGTATCTAGGCTTGACATTTTTTATCTGTAGGCTGCCCAATTAGCTTCATACTTAGATGGCTACATATCACACTAGCACCTTTAGCCCTAGATAATAACTGGGCTGCCAGGAAGTTCTCTCCATGATGATCAGGCCTGATCCTGTATGTGACTTGTTATGAAGCCTGCTGAGTGATCCTCCAGGTCAAGCTGAAATATAAGCTGGTATTTGGCTTGCATATTTCATACCCAAATGGAGAAACCATCCTATTTTGGCATACCAGCTGGCCACCCAACCACCCAGACACCACTCAGCCCTGAATGGACACATGACCATTTCTGGAATAAGGTTCCAGGGCCTTATCCAGATCAACCTGGAGCAAACTCTCTTCTATGGAACCCCCACAGGGTTTGGATAAAAAACATATCTTGTCCTCTCGCTCCCCAACAGCTACTCTCAGCAGCTTAAATGTTTTAGCAGGTGTAGCCCATTTAAGCAACAATCTTCATCATTTGCAAAAAGATGTATACATTAAACAGGTATAACCAAGTTTGATATGCCTGCTTATCCTTATTGTACATGTGTGGGTCCACTTATGGCTAATACAGGGGGCTGCTAGGCTACTGGGACAACAATATTTAATGGGTCAGGGGAGGGTGTAGAATAATTTAGCTTGGCAAAGTTGATGGTAGATCTGGGCCGAGACCTTGGCCGCGATACCAAAGGCCTGCATCTCATGGCTAGACTTAGCTGGATCCTTGGAGAGGAAGGGCCACCGGCAGGGGAACTTGGAGGAGGTGGTGCGGGCAAGGGAGACATTGAAGCCGTAGGTGCGGGCAAGGAGGAGGGAGGAGAGGAGCAGGGGCTCAGCAGGGACCTTCAGCTTGCGGGCAATGATCTTATACTCAATGGCCATTGTGGCATAGATCTCCTGGGCAACTTGGGGGAGGGGTATATCACTGAAGCGAGGGTTCCTGTGGATCAGGATTGCTGAGAGGACAGTAAGGAGGGCCCGGTAGGGGATCTCTACCCTGAGCTTTGCTGAGTCTAGGCCTTTGGCCAGCCAGCCCACGCAGGATCTGAACTGCTGGATGTAGCTGGGGCAATGCCCACAGAGGATCTCATTGTTGGTAGGCCAGTGCTGCTCATCCTGGATCCAGGCATCAAGTGTAAAGTTTAGCACTTTCCATGCATTCTGCTGGCTTTCTAAAGGGACTTCCAGCTGTTTGCAGCCTCTCTCAAAAAGGGCCTTTGCCTGGGTAGTCAACTCAGGCCCCTGGAAAAACAACTTGAAGCTGTTCATTTTTTTAATAATCTCCTCCAGGGTATCCTTTTTGCCTATAGCATGCATCAGGTTTAAAACAATCTCTGCTCCTGTCAGATTATCTGGTGTAAAACTTTTGTTCAAGTCAATGACTAACAGCTCAGTGTTCTTATGGTTCTCTATCTGACTATCAGTATTGGTATTGGAAGGGCTTACTTTTGGCAGGGGTGTGGGGTATGGGCCAGAAAATATGGTTGGCATTGTGTGATCAACCAGAAGGAAAGAGCTATCGCTTTTGCGAGACTCGCCCTTGAGTCGATTTACTCCAGTGAGGGTTCTCACCTGCAGCTCAGCCTCTGGACTTAATACTTTTGGGTACTTGACTGGGTGATGAGCTTCAATTAGACTCTTCATCCATGGTGGTGGCAGGGGGATTTTGCGCTTTCCATCCACTTCCTTTGTCTCAAGGTGTGCAATTGTCTCCTTCACCTGCTCTAAATGCTTCTCCAGCTCACGGATGGTTGATGTATCCTTTGCCATTGCCAGCCCTGTCTTCAAGCTTGCCTTGCTCTCAAGCAGTGTGGTTTGGCTTATCAAATAAAGGCTCCTGATGATGTAGAAGGATTAATTAATTCCAGTGGCTTTCTCATACATCCAATATTCCCTTATCCACTATAGCATCTGATTTGGTAACTGGTTTCAGAGCCATTTGTCCGATGGATTCACTATTTCAGCCTGGCCTTATCAAGCTAAATCTGTTATCCTTTTTAGATAGTATAGTTCCATGTTTGGCAACCGGAGGTAATGGAGATCAGCTACCCCCTAAGCTATGGGAGGTTCTGATATTGGCACCCTGATTCTAACCATATAATTCAATAGGTTGGGTTTAGACCCTTGTTTATATTTGTGGCAATAAAACGGGAAGCTGTATCCTGATCGGCAGCTCCTATTACGTTGCTTCAATAAATTCCATATCTAAACCAGCCAAGTACACCAGGCAAATGGCTCCAATTGACTGGAGTTTCAGCCCAAGTAATTTGTAGCCAAATCAAGCCATCCCATTTCCCCACCAAGTCAGCTGGACTTTGCCATTATCTTTAAGCCCTAAAGGTAAATGCTAAAGACATTATACCCCACTTTTAGAGCAATGCTGACTGTGAAGGTTTGCAAGCTGGAAATAGATTTCAGATGGTAGCATGCCCAGCTTCTCAGGGCGTAGTTTTATTATCTGATCAGGGTTGTTGAAGATTTACCATGTTGATGTGGTTTTGGATAAATTTATTAATTATTTGTCATGTGTTTATATCTATATTGGATTTCATCTTCGTTGATACAAAAGCAAAGAGTTTTAGCTTTGTTTTTTAAACCAATTGGCAAGTCACTTTTGGGGGTTTACTAATCTTTTGAGCTCGATTCAACTACTTTGTGTTTTATGCGTTAATATGAAAGGGGTATTTGCGATTCAAAAGTTGCATGGTTAGTTCAAAAAGTGGTCGTGATATCTTTAAATTTAATGCAGCAACTTGTCGCTCAACTTCATTAGAAGTTGTAAGTTAAAAAGCCAACTCAATAAGCAGCTATACAGGTCCACTACATAGACATGAACACTGAGGTTTTAAAACTGTAACTCGGAGTATTTTTAAAATATGGTAGGCTCACTTGTTTAGGAGGATTTGTGTTTACCAAGCAAAAGTTCAAACTGTACCAAGAGAAGTGATGCTTAAGCGAACTATCTAAAAATGCATTAGCTTTAGAATGTGGTGGTTGAATTCATTATATTTTGACTTTGAATCCTGGTTTTTGTGGCCGATGGATTCAAATCTTGTATTGATGTTTTTAACGTCTTTTTCGAGGCATATTTGCTTGGAACCCAAAGCATGCTAAAATAAGATAATATGCGCATTCTTTATTATTTTTTTTTATCGGACGGGATCCCAATTTTATGTCTAGTATCATGAGATAGATCTTGTCTGATATTCAACTTCCAAGATCTAACCCTTATCAATATGCAAATGTTTTGTTCCAATAAAAACATGTTTTTCTTTTTCAGATCATAACTTTATTGACATTATCTCAATACTGGAAAATATCTAAGGAAAATTTCCCCTATGCAGTTCTAGATACACGTCAATATCAAAAGAGATCCTGGGATCACTCTTGGCACAGAGCTTCAACACAAAAAGTTGTGAAATTTCTCTACGTAATCCTTGCATACTTAGCGACATAACATTATCTTACTATTCAGTGCTACCATCAATATCATACTTGTTATACATTTTATAGTAAAGCAGTTATGTCTTGGGGTTTTATTCTAGAAATTAACAGGAAAATGCTCTTGTCAGCTTTTTTCACACACCCTCTTCCAGCGCCTCATACTACACTTACTTAAATTAATACCAAGAATATCAATGCAAAGTAAAGTAAAGTTGAAAGTGATAAATTCCACATCAGCCTCAAAGAGAACATGTAGTGCCAGAGTATAGACTACATCTTGTTTAACCAGAAAAATATGCTCAAGCAGCTGAAACTTGCTTGTGATAAGCCAATATAAATTTACATGAAGAACTGTCCAACAAAAAGCCTTTCAAACCAGAATTTAAAAGATAGGTCAATCTACCCAAACAGCTAAAAAGGGTCCAAAAAGATACTCTTGACATAGACTATAGTTTTTAAGTCCTGATATTAAATAGCGATAGCTTTTGTTGTTTATACTCTCAATAACACCAAATATTCAAGATAAACAAGCCCAGCAATAATTGCTTATCCTTCCGTGGTGGAAACATTCAAGGCTGATAGCATTGCTATCCCAGAGGATAGAAATAATATATTCAACTACATTGTGTACATCAGTAACTCCCAGGGAATACAGTAGTCTCAGTGCCCTACCCATTTGTTATAATCTTTACTTCTTTGGTACCCGAAATTACCAATGCATCTCGCCATTTCTTATATTTTTTGGAAAAGCCCAGAAAGCTCACATTTAACTATATTCATAAAGGTTTGGGATATAGCTAATTTTGTATTATCTTTATAATTCTACGTCCTTCTAAAATATCTGAAAATTCATGTTTTAAATATTTCCAGCTTTTTAAAGCAACAACTACTTCTTAAAAAGCAAAGAATCCATCATAAGCGTCATACAAACTATTTAAAGCTACATTAAGACACTTCTTAAAAACTCTAGCTTTAGCATTACTGTTGATAAAACTGTTTACAAGAGTTAACCCTGAATTTTATACAAACCTAAAATCACGACAATAAACGCAGTGATATAACTGTTCAGGACGAAAGAAGTCCAATACGCTCATCTTTAGTAGCACGTTATAATTTCCGGCAATTGATTAAAAATGCTTTTCTAAATTCATCACAATTATTAAGCTTAAATTTTTTAAGAGCAGGTAGCTATTTTGATAGTTAAATCATTTTAACAAATCTACACGGTTGTGTGGTTGAGTTTCGAAGTACAATACCAACTTAAGGAAAAGAACTATATTTTTGGCTGAAAGAGCCATACAACATATCACTAAATATCTCAAAGTTGGCGCAACATCTTCGATTACTCCCTCTCGGGATAACTATTTCCCGAGGTATTCCCCAATCAATGAATAACTGGTGGCACTCTTATATGACATCCATCTTGTACAAGGATCAAATATTTGAATCCTAGATGGAACATTTCCTGAACAAGCCCCATGACGTACATAGACAGTATGTGGCTTTCCATGATACTAAAATATCCATAGAGGATATACTACTGAATAAACCAAAGTACACAAGGTGTGATTCCACTTATGAAGCTTTATTCAATATTTGAAATGATGCAGAAATAGAGGGAACTGCCTCTACTTTGCTGCCGTAAATCATGCCAAATCTTAATGACATAATGCATTAAAAAGGCACAATACACCACAAGAGGTTCACTTGTCAACCCAAATAATCTATAAGCATAAATCATGATAGATTGGCATTGGCACTGCAAACCTCTTAAATACATCACAATACCATATTATCCTCTATCTTCATATCAAATAAAGTATTATTCTCTTTTCAATTTCCCTCTTTATCTTGTCTCATACTTCCAAGAATTATATGCTCAACAAAGTGAAAGTCAGTCCACAACATTAATTTTCACTCGTAAATGAAAGCTTTAAGGTTATTTAATGATCACATTATATTATCATGTCTTAAATTATCTGATTTTACAATGAAAGCCAAATTATTTTTAGGGAGAAATGTGCTAAAGTAGCGCTTTTAACCAAATGAATGCCCTCATATAGACACTGCTAATAAAAATGCCCATTTCATTCAATAGCTAACCCTTAAAGGGATTTAAAGCTCAAAGATCATTGTGAAAATCAACCTTATAAACATTAGCTACATAAAATTTTAGACATAAAAATATTTTCAACTCTTTAAGAGCATAATAAAACTTTTTGAATGTAAACTAATAGACTCAATAATGAAAATGCATACATAGGTGACATACTTAATGATTATTGTAAGCTAAGCTAACAATGGCTTCAGCAATATTTTATGTTATCCCAGCAATGCCATAAACCTCTTGAACCCCCAATCTAGCCACACTAGTCATCATAAAACAAAGGGGAAAGCCCTCAGCCAGCTTCACCTGAACCATACATTAGATTTCAACCCTGCTTTAAAGTTTGAGATTTGATTTTTTATTGCAGGAGGCTCTGATACATCTGAATAGCTTTTATCTAGAGATGTAAATTTGGCCAAATTTAGTATACTTTAAGTAGATAACTCGTTTTTATTTAAGAAGTATCCTGAAAAATCTCATATCTCCCATTTTTTAAAAAGGGGTGAAACTTGCCATATAAAAAACTTCAGAGTGTTATACTGTAGAAGTATACCCTTTTTGACAAAAGTGTGGGATCATCAGATCATACTGAATGATTTGCAATCCCAAGTGCTAGCATTTCCCCTGAATTAACAATAAAATATTAAAAAAACAATCCTTTTAATTGGCTGATTTCCAAATAACCTAAATCTGCAGATTCAACTCCTGATCACACAACTTTTTCAACCAGTGTCAAACAAAACTCATCAATCAAAAGAGGAATGAATGCATCAGAGGTGTAAGCTCTTGATGTACAGCTTGATATCTTCTTGAATCTTATTGATTTAAGGCTAACCCAGAATAATTAATGAATGCAAGACTATGGGATTTTAAATCCAATAGGAAACTTTAAAGTTGTTAATGAAGTGAACCTACAATAAATTTAGTTTCATGATGTTGCAACATCTTCAATCAATCCCTTTCGGGAAATAATTTTCCCAAGAAATGACCCACTATCAGATAGTTGGTGAAGCTCCTGCAAATTTTTATTAGGCTTATAGGGATCAAATATTTTGAACCCTATGGGCAACTATACTTGAACAAGCTTCATGACGTAAATGACAGTATGTGACTTGCCATAACACTATGTAATATTCTTCTATCATATCAAACAAAACATCATTGTCTTCTTAATTTCCTCCTTTATTTTGTTGCATATACTTCCAAGAAGCATATACTTAACAGAGGTAGCAGAAGTAGATTATACATATCTACTTTATCTGAGAAAAATCTCCCAAAGAAGAAACCCAGCAAATAGCGCTTGCTACCGGCTAGAAAATATGTGAAAATAGACAAGACGTCCTTACAGGTACACCATCTTCAAAAATTTCCTTATAACTAGTGAAACTTTACCTCCCTCAGCACTCATGGTGTTCTAGATCTGCTCACAACTCAAGATGTTCTCAAAGCGCCAAACCTTGTGTTCTAGCGCCCATGCTTGGCCAAGATTGGGATGTTTGCAGGACTACACCAAGAAAATGCCACCCTCCTGATTTAACGCACCCAGAATAAACTCCCACAAGCTGTTTACCCTCAGAAACTAGGGGCAAGTGAATTATACTTTGAGTAACAGTGTTGTGAATGCGCGTATTCACACTATTTTGATTTCACCTTATTTGGGTTCTTTTGAGAACAAATCTCTTGCTTTTGCTTTTGTCCCTGAAAATGGGTTGCCTTCCAAAGGTGGAAATTCAACTGTTCATCTTCCTTGCTCTGCACAACTCACTCGCCCCACTCATACCAGTGGCAAGTGATCCTAATGTACAAATATTGTTTTGTGGTAACACATAATAATATATAAGCAATTCCTTTATCTCAAATAAAAAATAAGTTATATTCACATTTTTGTCTATATGTCTTTCAGTACTTTGGGCCTCTCTCTAGTCACGCCTAGAAGAGATTTTACCATTCAGGGCCACAAGGTAACTCATCCACCTTCTCTGCTAACTAACCCAAGGCTTAGTACAAACCCAATCCTAAGATTAGAATTCACTGTTGCGTGTCTGTGCCGGGCCTCATAATGCAACAAAAATGGTGCTCACTATGTTGTGAATCCCAATGTTTGCGTGTTGCTGATTTTGCCTTTGATGAAGTCACATTTTGAGTGAAAAATCTTTACTTTCCTCTCTCAGCTCAAAATGGGTCTCACTCCAAATTGGGTGAAGGACTCATTTGCATTCTGACTGATGACATTAGTTATCCTTGACCCACTTATGGGAGTGACCAGTGATCTATATGTCTTCTACTGTTTTGTGGTAGACATTCAAAGTATAAGAATCATTTAGTTTTATCCAATAAAAATAGGCTCTATTTACACTTTCTTTTTGTGTTTATTCTTGTACTTTGGCACCATCTTTTTAGTCCCGCCTAGAGAAGATCTCTGATAGTTATCATTCCCAGGGCCTTAAGCTAAATCCCTTATTTATCCCTGAAGACTAACCTATGGCTTAGTACAAACCCAATTCTACTGTTAGGATTTACCATTGTGTCTCTTGGCTGCCAAAGTACACAACACACTACAGGGGCTACAAACCCCTTGGTTACCCCTTTTGCAACAACTTTTTCAGGTCCATCTCCTCCCCCTCTACAGGAGTTGTCTTTGCCTGAGATTACTAGCCCTCATATCAAAGAGGGCATTTTGGATCCACCTATTGTCCCTAAAATCTTGAACCTAGGGAGTGGCCCTTGCCTAGTAGCTTAACCTATGAGTACCCCTGACTTGGAACAGGTCATGTTGATAGCCCTTGGGATAGCCTACAATAGAGCTATTCCCAGCCTTAAATTGCAGTTCAACCAAGCAGAATACTACAAGTTAATTGCTGCTCCGCAGCTCTGGCAACATCTTATCTTGGCGGCTGGTTCTGCTGAACGTTTACTCTTGTCTTTTGTCCAATCTGCTCTGGCTCATCATCAAATGATGCTAGGGTTCCACATCTAAGAGATCTTGTCCCCCAGGCTGCTGTAACCAACTGTTGTGACCAGTTTTCTGCCTACCAACTGTGGGTTCACTCCCTGTTCTCCTTAGCATCTGGTAACCAACGTGATGTGGTTGTTTCTCAATCCTGTTGGTTACTTTCATTGAACAAGTGCCTCTGTCCATTCCTGAGTGTGTCAGTGAACATCTGCGCAAATTTAATCAGTTGCAACAGCCCTGGCTCACCCAGGTAGATTCCACTCTGAACGCCTACCTCTCTGATTTTAAATGACTTGTGGAACAACTCCATGAATTCAGTGCCTATTTATTCTACCAGCTACAACAAGTGGCATCTCATGCCGCCTAAAGTCTCCACGCTTTACAAAAAAGTTGCCCAGGAGAGGGCTGCCTCTGCTGCTTCCATTGAAAAGCTCCAGGATCAGGTGGATGGACTGTCAACACCCAAGGTGGATGCCCCTCCTTCTCCTCTGTCTGATGATATTCTGGACAGAGAGCAGAAAATATGGGATGTCATCCATGAGTTATGCGCATCTACTTGTAGCCAAGGACAATCTGAGGAAGCCTCTCAACCTTATCCTCAGGTATCTGTCTTGACTGCCCAGGTTGCTGTCCTGCAACAAGAAGTTGTGGTCTATGTGCTGCTGTGACTGACACCACTAATTCTGCTGGACCCGCTAATGATAATGGTTGCTGCCCTGGGTTTTCTGGAAGCTCTTAAATCCATTGCGCTGGGGAGTTGATTGCCCTAACCAATGAGATTGACTACTTCAAGAGAGAACATGACAGCCTAGACATAGATTTTCAAGAGATGGGTGAGCTGATTGATGCAGTAAACAAAGTATTCTCTCCCTACCTCTCTGTGGGCCCCTCTTTGACCTCTTGCCTGGCTGAACTTTCTACTGTGGTGACCACGCAGGGACGTCAGCTGGACATATCTGAACAGCATACTGATCAAGCTAATGACATGAGCTCCCGCAACAATTCTGCATTGGCTACTATTGAAGAGAGTGTTTGTCAACTATGGGTGAGATAATCTCCTCCAAATCTGAGGCTGAGTTCTCCTCACATATCAATGTTTTATATAGCAATAATGGCAAATCTGTCCCCAAGGCTCACTTCAAATCTACCTTTAAGCAGGGTTTTAATCCTAAAATGTTTATCATTGTGGCCTTCCTGACCATCTACAAACCTTTCCTACAAAGGGAATCCAAATAATTCAAAAGGAGCATATTTTGACTTGCCTGCACCCTACCTGTCAAGAAGTGATTGTACCTGAACTCCCTTCCATTAACACCTAGGAAGAGATGAAACAGCTAATGATTGATGATTTTGATGGTGATTTAAGACTGGAGGTAAAAAGGGGCGCCTTCATGCATATTGGGTTCAAACCAAAGGAAAACCTGGCCAAGTTTGTAGATAGGCTCTATATGGAAGGACAACAGTTGATAACTAGCGGACATCTGACAGCGCATGAAGCCTATATGGCCTGTGCTCAAGCCCTCAAAGTTAATCAGCTTCTGTGCCTCCACTTTAAGACACACAAGGCCATGCTCTTGTCTATGAAAAGTTTAAAGATTTTACTATAAGTCATAAACTTTAATTATTCTGGCTCTGTTGTGCAGAAAATTGGGCTTCCTCTAGCTCTGGCTCTTTTTCCCACTGCCCTTGCATCCTTGCCATGAAATTGCAGAATTCTTCTAGATGACAGGAATGTCATAATTATAGAAAAATAAGCCATCACTTGGGCGTCTGCATCAATCTATGTGTTGAAGGTGCCAATCTTAAGGAGCAGGTGGGAAAAGAGCTGTCAACCTAGAGGCAGAGACACTCCAGGTTGACAACTCTTCCTAGTCTCTTTCAACTCCCCTGTCCGCAGCAGATTCTGACTCCACTGATTACCAGGATCATCCAATTATGCTCTTGTTCCATGAAATCTCTGATAACTCTGACATGGATGATTACAATACCAACAACTCTGACGCTTATGGATATTTAATTCTAGCAGTTCCTGAGACTATTGCAGTCCCTTACAAAATATTTATGGGGAAGGTCTGTGACGGACCACATGTTTGGTAGTTTGCAGGCAGGGATGATGTTGGCCAATTAAAAGTTTGGTTGTTTGTTGCAAGTAGAGGCCTAGTAGGGAATATTGGCTACTAGGGAAGGTAAAGCCTGGCTAGTAGGTATAAAGACTACTAGAGGCAGATGTTGTCTTCACCCAGCAGAAGATATTGGCTGCTGTGGGCTAGAGGTCCTCACCCAGCAGTGAACTGTGGCTGCTAGGGGTAAGGATGTGATAGCTCAGCAGGGAACTTTAGCTGCTTGTAGTGGGGAGTGGTCCAGCCTGATGAGTAGCGTGTGCTGCTCAGGCTGGAGGATGTTTAGGCCCTGGCAGGTAACGTGGGCTGTCAGGGTAGAAGTGTATGCCAGCATGGTAGAGGACTTGCCTACCAGGGCTGTAAGTTTTGGACCCCTGGTAGGTAACGCAGGCTGCCAGGGAGAGGAAGAGCTCTGAGGGCTCTACATACCCTGATACACTTACAGGAGGTCTGTGAGAAAGCATCCTACCTAGCAGACTGGTAGGGTTTCCTTGTTTATGTCCCTATGGGAGCTTTGGGGAGAACCCAGAGTGAGCATTGGAGGGCATGGATATGCTCAGAGGTGTCATCAAGGCAGTTGCTTGGGAAAGCAGCTGCAGAACTTGGTGTGATCAGACCTTTTGGAAGTAAATCTGATTACTTTGCAACTGAAAGTCCAGACTTAATCACCTGGGTGAGTAAAGACAACTGCATAGACTTGAATGATCTATGGTTGGATAGCCTAAGGGGATTGCAACTTGCAAGGGTTCATTAAAACGCCAGTTCAATGTAGACTCATGCCTGGGTCTACAGGTTCTGCTAACTGGGACTGAGATAAAGAACTGAGGTTGTTCATAGTATGGGGTTAGAAGTGAAGACTAGTAAGAAGAACTGTATGATCACAGTGAAGACTAGTTGAGGGACTGTTGGTTCATATTGAAGTTTGGAACCAAAATGGTTCATTATGCAGGTGAAACCAAGGTGGTTCCTAGTGAGGATAAGCTGAAGGACTGAAAGATCATGATGCAGGAGTAGCTGATCATGATGAAGAAGTAGTTGGAGGACTGGGGATGAAAGAAGCTGTTGGAGGACTGAAAAGAGCTGTTTGTGAACTAAGATGGACTAATTGCTGGTTAAGCTGAAGAGCTGTAAGATAAAGTTGAAAAGCTGGTTGAAATACCAGAAGATGAGAGTACAGGACTAGTTATGAAGCTAGATGATGTCTTAGAAGGACTAGCCAGACTGGATATAGAGGCTAGAATGCTGATTTTGGTTCTTAGGAGAGGAAATATTAATATAAGAAGCAGTTAAATAAGGATTTTAAGCTGTCAAAGATATGATATAAAAGAACTAAATATCATATAAATAGAAAGAAAGAAATTATTTAGAGTTTTTAAACTGTAAATTTATTAAGGTTGAATTGAGCGGAAAGAAGCCAGAAAGAAGCCAGAAACAGGATGGAGAAACTATAAGGGTGAATAAGCAAATTTTGCCAAGAACAACTAGGAGAGTTGAGAGGCAAGCAACAGGCAGGTTCAAAGGCGCAACACATTGAAGAAAATGCGGGAAAATATGGAGAAACATTGAAGAATTGAGGGTTTGAAATCCCCTATGTAAAACATAGGGAAAAGCGCTTGAGATTCACTGGAGAACTGTGACAGGAATCACAGCAAAACTGTTCAGAGCACAGAGCAGTTGTTTACCTGGAGCAAGACAGCCTCAAGTTTGAACCATAGTAAAGAGCAAGTCATTTGGGTAAACCGTTTGGAAAAACCATTGAATCAAGGTGTATGATTGGCTGCAAGCCAGAGTTGATTTAATCAGTGTTTTAAGGGCTTTAACTTGAGAGTTAAAGCCTAAAAAATGAGGTGTAGAAGCGTAAAATCCAGGGCTTTAATTGGCTGAAGTAAGTTCTAAAGTTTAATATATTACAGAGGAAGAAAAACTGGATAGTTCAGCTTTGAAAAACAAGAGTTCTGAGAGGAAATTTGGATGTGGAAAAGGTGCTATAAAAAGAAGAGCTATCTGAGGCTTTTCAGGGACTGGATCAAGTGGATTACAAAGGCCACAAAGACTACAGAAGAAGCTGAAAACCAATATAAAGGTGAAGAAGCCCAAGATACAGCAGCCAGGGCTAAAGATAAGGAGCCTGAGCTGGAACAGACTGCAGGAGCCCAAAACAAAGGTGCAGGAGCCCAAGAATAAGTACAAGGAGTCCAAGAGATTGTTGGAGGACTCCAAGTATTGGCAAATTTATATTGTTTTCCCAACCCCCTGGGCCATATAACAGAAGGTTTCTAAGGGGATCTTTGTGACAGATCCAGGTCT
>QTSX02001693.1:0-95958 GCA_014839935.2 Entomophthora muscae | reverse complement strand
CTCTGCCTCTGGTAGTCCTTTGTTACCTACCAGCCAGGCCTTACTTACCCTAGTAGTCCTTTGTTACCTAATAGGCTCACCCTACTTACCCTAGTAGTCCTATGTTACCTACTAGGCTCACCCTACTTACCCTAGTAGTCCTATGTTACCTACTAGGCTCACCCTACTTACCCTAGTAGTCCTATGTTACCTACTAGGCCTCTACCTGCAACAAACAACCAAACTTTTGCTTGGCCAACATTAGCCCTGCCTGCAAACTACCAAACATGTGGACCGTCACAGTGGCCTTCACCCCCGTTCTTCCACTGTCTTGATGAGGTGGGAGAGCTCCAGAGAGATTTATGAGGCTGGTAAGAGGGCTGAGTGTCTGGAACCCACCTTGCAGGAAGTAACTTCCCAGCATGGTGAATCAAAGCAGAAGGATTTAAGCCAGTACTCATGGAACAGATGGGTACTGACACCATACCCAAGTGGATTATTTCTCCAAAGATCTGATATCTACCTAGGAGCGGATTAAAATAACCCAAGAAGTCATAAGCTCCCAAGTAAGCAAGCAATGAGACATAAGCAAAAGGACAGAAAAGACTTGTAGGATGGGAATTGGTGGGCATGGGCCAAGGCTTCTGCTTGGTGGGAGGATTTTTAGAGAACAGAGGGGCAGTATACAACTTCCCTGGTACCACAGGAGCCCACTTCCCATTATTGCAGTATTCAGTGCTGGTACCAGATCCTGGTCTAGTCTCCATCTGCATAGAGGATGGTACTGAAATACAAGTCAAGAATAGAATCAATAATTTGAACCTGATTCCCCAATAAAGGAAAGTATTAGGCGGTTTCATGAGCATTCCAAGAAAGTCTTACAAAAAATAAAGCAGATTTATGGCTTAAAGTCTTTATCAATTGCGCAAGGAATACAACCAAAATCTCCAAGGTTTGTTTAATAAAGGGAATGGGGAGCTGGGAAGGGAATTTAACTGGTGCATTAATAACTTGACAGAATAAGGGAAATATTCAACTTTCAAAATTATCTTAAACATCAAGCTGTTATCAAACAGTTTTACAGTCTATAAGAGCCATATTCCTACCTGAAACTGCAGTTAGATCAGTTTCAAACTCTAAACAAGTATTGAACTTGTTGGTAGAGTCTATAGACTTGATATCAAAGTTTTCAGAGCCTGCTGCAAGGTTTGAACAACTGCCAACGTCACTGCTGAGTTTCAAACCCTCTGATTGACTGAAATATCTAGTTTCCTTGATTTTACGCTCAGGTTTGAGTCCCAGGTTTGGAGCATAATTCAGACCAGGTTGCAGAGTCTCTTCAAAGATGGTTCTGAGTTTGAATTTTGGTTCCAAATAAACCAAGTTCATTCCCACAATTCCTGTTGTTGATTCTGGTGTTTCTGGCCCAAAAAAATATTTTGAGAGATAAAGCTTGAGCTGTCATGATTGATGACATAATCATCCTGGAATATGGTTCTGGCACTGTCGCAAATGTGCTAACTAATGATGGATCTGATGGACATTAAGTTCAAAGTCAGACCCAGAAAACAATTACACATTAGGTGATCACACAATCAATTGAGAACTAGTGGACGCTAGAGCATTCTGGATTCCACTCAAATCTTCTCAGGAATTAGGTCATTCAAAGGTTCCACCTAGACATATTCAATAAGGCATCTGGTTCCCAAATTGGAGCCCACACTTGGTGCTTAAGTCCAGAAGACTAAATGGGGGTGGCATTAACAACCCAATTGCCTGATCAATCCTTATTTATGGACATTAAATCAATAGCTAATATTGATACTGATGCTAACATTGGTATTGAAGCCAAGCCTGACGCTATTTCCCCCAATTTCCCACCCCACTGTATATACTTGGTAATATACTAAAATAAAGACAACCTTTCACCCCCAATCTATTGTTTGCTCCTAATTGGATTTACTACCTGGCTATCAGGTATAGTGATTGAACAGTTACAAGGGCTAACTCTTATTCAGTATACTCTAACAGTCTGAATATCCAGCAGACACTGAGTATATGGAAGGAAATGCAGCTAAATCTGCTCTGTTTGCTGATGGCTTCAAACAATGATAGGTTGGTAAACTTGGGAGCGGATACCATGTCACAAAGGGGAGCATTATTGGGTGGGACTGGTCCAAGTTTGTTGGGAACGAGACCATTATGACTGCCTCCTCCTGGGAGATCTGGTACAACAGGTCAGCTAGCTGTGGTGGGGTGTGGAACCCCAACCTTGATGCCTGGATCAGTGAGCTTAAAGTTGGACAGGCACCAATGAAGCGCTCTACCTGTAGTCTCTAGCTGGGGGTCAAATGGGGTCCTGGAGCGACAAGGATCTCAGCCTCTGTGAGATAGCCATAAACAATCTCCCTTCACCCCCATAACTCTTCCAACTGGCCAACCCATCAGGAAACTGTTGCAGAGGTTTCCTGGTAACTCAAATAAACCTGTGTTGATTTGGCTTTGTTTTATTTTTGTAAGTGGTGGTAAACCATCTTATTATATAAAATTTATTGAGGTATTTCTATGTTTATCTTTGTATCGTATGTTTATTTAATAAAGCTGTATATAAATTATAGTGTGATTTTGCTTTTGGAAGTAAAGATGAGGTCCATTAAGAAGGCTAACATAAGAATTTTTATAAGCTAGCGTATACTCTTTAAAGCAGGAATGAGCTCTTTGGGGTCTCTTTATCTATTGGAATCTTTAAAGCTTGTAGGTTTATATCGATAGGGTATAGGGGGTTGGCTTTTGAGTTAACTTCCAGAAAGTTGATTTTTGCACTTTGATAGTTTGATATTTTTGGTTCCCACCCTACATTTTGTTTCAATTTTGCACTTTTGGAGAGTCCCATTTTTTATTTCTGAACTTTTGACTTGGGAACTTCGGCTTAAAGAGCTTGCCTGCAGGGTTTGCTTTAAGAAGCGTGCTTTGTTGCAAAGTTTGGACCCAGATTATCTGAGTTGAGAGGAGTCAGGGAAGTTAAAGGTGTTACAATAATTGTCAAGAGATTAGAGCCAGGCATGAAACCCTTCACCGTTAAACGTGCCAATAGTCTGTGACTCC
The DNA here is from genome assembly GCA_014839935.2 of Entomophthora muscae. Taxonomy (NCBI): domain Eukaryota; kingdom Fungi; phylum Entomophthoromycota; class Entomophthoromycetes; order Entomophthorales; family Entomophthoraceae; genus Entomophthora; species Entomophthora muscae. The sequence goes on along the minus strand of QTSX02001693.1, from coordinate 92,874 downwards.
TAGAACTTAAGGCGGTAGAGGAGTCAAATGACAGGTGCAGCAAGTGAAGAAGAGCTCCTGGCAGAAGTAGGGGCGTAAATTTGGTGGGACGTTGTTGACATACAACAACAGTAGTAAGTTCAGTATATTATTTCTATCTCATATTATAAGCATAGGATATTCAATAATGATCAGGTAATTTATTTTGTAGGAGCTGAAGCCTTAATTGGTGCGGGATTATCTTTGAAGCTAGATAAACGACAAGTCATCCAGATCGGTATTGTACAGGTATTTTAAATGTGGACTGGTAAGCGAATAAGTTCTTGGAAGCAGTGATTGTCAATTTTCTGTCTGGGATGTGGGTTTGAATTTGCTGATGGGTAGCCAGAATGGATCGTCGGTGTATTTAAATGGTTTAAAATAAACTCTCTGAAACGAGTGGTCTTGAGCTGGAAGCTGACTGAGGCAGCTCTAGCCGGGGCTAAGTGGTTTCAATGCTGAGGTCAGAATTGGTCTTTTTAAGGGGTTAGAGCCTTTTTATAAATTTGAGTTGTGGGTTTGATGATTTAATTGTTAGTAGGGAACGTGTAGTTATTTAAGGCATATGGCATCTATTGTGATGAGTGGTTCAAAAGAGGATTCACAATAAACGAGAGGGATAAGGTGCTCACATGAATCATTTAAAGGAAAGCACACATCTCATAAGTAATAGCCAAGCAAGTACATGTTGAGGATGAGACTGGTCAAAGCATTTTTTATCTTAGCGCCAATCCTCAGCCTTGGCCCTTGTCCTAAGCCCAACATCGAATCCTGTCTTATTGGAGGCACTCCCAAAGCGCCATGCAAGGGCACCAACTGTCCTCCATGCTGGATCCAGCACGACGCTAAGAATTGGGCGTGCTATGTGAAATCCAAAACGCCAGGCGGCCCTGCAAAGTGTCCGAACTGGAAAGGGATCGTCGACATTACAGCCCCTCCCTCCAGCTGTGCCACCTCTCGCAAGTCTGCTAGCAAACCAGCACCTGCTAAACAAACATTACCAATCAAATCAGCACCCACTAAATCAATATTGCCAATCAAACCAGCATCGCCCATCAAAGTAGCCACACCCGCCAAACCAAAAACGCCCACCCCCAAGGCATCGGCTGGCTTTACTATATGCCCCGATATTACCTTTGATACATGCTTCAGAGGGAGGCACCTGCAGTATCCCTGCAAGGGGTTCAACTGTCCACCATGCTGGGAATACAAGGTGCACCAATGGGACTGCTTTGACCCAGTTGATGGCAGATGCGAGTGGGATACCTTGGTAGATATCCGAAACCTTCCTGCCAACTGCGTACTTCCTGAATGCCCCTAGTCTCCATAAATTCTTTTTTAAATACTTTGTTAAATACTTTGATTTTTATTAGCTTATAAACATTATTTACATCTCGCTTTTGAACAGCCGATTCTAATCAAACCAATATATCTGTCTATTATAAACCATTCTTCACAGGTTAAATCAACTTCACTTGCAAAACCACCATTTCAAAGCTCATCACTATAAATTCTACTAAATATACAGCTTCATCAGGCATGGCAGTAGGTGACCGCCTCTCATTCCCACCAAGCATATCCCTGCTTTGTTACTATTGATCCACTTCCCAATAAAATCTGATTGCTTACCTTGATACATTAGATAACCAAGGTAAATCCAACAAGCCTGCCTTTACCATCTTATATTTTCATGAAGTCAACAAATAAATGGTTAAATGATCCTCCACAGCAATTTTCACCAGCAAAAGGATAGTTTGCCTTAAAAGAGAATGATGCAAGTTGGGCTTCATCAAGTTGGGAAGTGACCAAAGAGTAACCCAGTAAGGAGAGTTTTATCAGATGTGATTATTTTTGTACCAGTTGAGATTTAAAGCAGTATAAACAATGCTTTGGTAGAAACCCATACAGCCGGAATAGGGCTGCAGCAGATCTTAAACGGTGGCTGCTTCATAAAAAGCAGCTAGCCGCTTAAGATCAGGGAACGGTTCAGGAAAACCATCTGGGGTACAATTTTTCCAGAATTATTTCCATACACATCCACAGAGGGGTGTGTTTATTTTAGATTCTTTAAATAAAAGTTATATCTTATTTTCTTTCAAATTTAAAATAAAAAGTATGACAGCTAAAATTCAACCTTTATTTTAAAAATAAAGAATGGATTGAAAGTATACATGGATCTGGCTCATCCAGAAACCAGAAAGCTGCCTATGACTGTTCTTTTTTAAATTTTGGATTCCCCTGGGTAACAGGAATCCAAACATGTTATGGCTTGGATGCATCAATTACAGCATTTGCCGTAATAGGTACATTTTCAATCCGCCGCCGCCCTGGGTGGGGATCCAACTCCCTCAGAAAGAAAGAAGCCAGCAGAGAGCTTTGCCCATCATCGGCTAGCTTGGAAAATTTTAAACTCTGTATAGATAAAAGTTGGCAAAGGCAGGAGTTGCCATAATCCCTAAGATCTAGCCCCATTCCACCAACCAACTTTGGGGAATGATCACCCGCTATATACTGCCTATCCCTACGGGCACTTGACCAGCTGGTTGAATAACGCTATGTATGGGGCAGGAAGGTATCCCACAAGTTATTTATCTGCCAACTGATTGCCTGTCAGACTTGATCCAGCTATAATTTTCTTCATACTTAAACCTTTTTACTTTGCAATGATAAAATACAAAATAAACAACACCTATCGTATACAAGTTATCTTTAACCCTTTAATGTTCTTATTTCACTTTTGGCCATGGAATTTAATCTGATTAGCCTTTAAAAAGGTAACTGTATAAAGTTAAGCCTGTTGAATACAAAAAATAGAATAGCTATGCTGCATATCCTAGCTCTTATTGATAAATAGGCTAATTTTAGATTTCTGGCTCACCATAAAGCTAAATAATTACTCATGAAGAAAATTATAGCCAGATCAGATTTTAAAGAAGATCAGTTGGCAGAAATTAGCTGACAGAATATCTTCCTGGCCCAAAATAATTTAAGGGACCGGTATAGATCTATTTTCAACCGGTGCCGTGGTACTCCAGGTTCCTTTCCTGGAGTGGCATAGATATACCTATAGCCAGCATGTATGTGGCTTGCGTCCCTTGGCTAAACAATCCCCTGCAGCTTGAGAAAGCCAAACCCATTATCATATTGGTCAGGAGGATCTTTCCGGGTGGTGCAGCCATCATGTAGATGGCTGCTAGTTTACTGCATCCTGGATACCATGATTTATTGAGCCTTATATGGGTGCATCCTTCTCCCGGTTGAGATACTGTCACAATTTGTCTAGTTTGATTGTAACCCCAGTGTGTTGTGGACCTCAGCCCTGATATCCATCAATATGATGATACTGAGGTAAACAATTAAGTGGAGTCTCTGCCCTGCAATCAGGGGGTGAAACTTGAAAAACTTATAGCAGGGGGTACTGAATTTGTCTGTATATGCTGTTGTATCAACCACCTCCATCCTTGTGAGAGTCACTCCCGCCTCATATTCACAACCCACTGCCCCAAAGCCCCCAAAGATCCTTGTCACTTTTTTCATGGATGTAGGTGCCTTGGAGGTAAGTGATGCTGATTTATGATCTAAACCTCTTATCAATTAGAAAAGTATATCCTTTTGGGAAGCAGAGGTAGCGCTCTCCCTGCCCACACTTCATTCTTATAGCCTCTTATAGATCACTGTCCTTACATCCCACCATATTGTTAAGATAAATGACATCTTGAACTTAGGAGGTAAAACCGGGGCTGAATTAAATCTGGGGGAGCTGTGGTTAGCTCAAAACCTCTCCGGTCAGGGCCCCTTCCTTACTCTGTATATTTATTGATTGCTGCTGGGAGATGAGGTCATCCTTCACAAGTATTTCACCGTGATTTCTAGCACAGTTGGGTCAGAACCAGCTGATACCATTCATGCCCCACACAGTTGTTGCAGAAGGTTTGGGAAACATATTATTGCAACTGAGCCAATATGAGTTCAGTATTTGAAATGGGGAAGACAACAGTCCAATAGAAATGACAAGAATGAATAGAATAAGGTATTGTTTATTGTAGAATATTGTGATTAATATACTATATGGGAAAAGCCACCAGACCACAGGGGGTGGCATAGTGGTGTGTTCCATGTAAGGTTTGCAGCCAAGGAATACTTGTGCAGAGATCAGCAGGTTGAATTGGTAGCACTCCTAATTAGGATGAAGTGCCTATCATTCAATATTGCTATCAGATTGGTACATGTTGTTCGATACGTCAAGGGGCGGCTCATCAAGCGCCCCCTGTGTATTGTAAGATATATTAGCAGGCAAGTCTGGAAACTTAGTTGCAACACCCCCTTGCCCCCTGCTCGTTGTCAGACACCAGGATTGGAGCCTGCGGAGGATCTGGGAAGGTCCAAACAAACAACCTTTGTGTGGGGATGGCACAACAGGAGCGCAAGCAATTGTGGTGGAGCTTTTTGGTGTTCCCTTGGGCATCTTTGAGTTGGTAGATATGGTTGTCATAGACTGCAGCTATCTTGAAGGGCCCTAGGTGGTTGGGTTCCAACTTGGCAGAATTGTGATTGAGGGTGTAGACGGGGTCACCTACAGCATATCTTGCCTCAAGGTGCTTGGCCCCTCCTTCAATTTGTTTGTGTTTGATTTCTTAGGCCTTGGCACACTATTGATTCAGGGATGGAGTTGTCAACAGGGGGCTTTCTGGGAACTGTAGACTGTAACTTCCCCTGTTCAACTCCCATCAGACTGTCAGATGTTCCAAAGGCCAAGGCGCTGGGGCTGAACCCGGTGCCTCTGTTGATTCTTGCTTGTAAGATAAGGAGAGCGGTAGGCAAATGTTCAGTCCATGCAGTATTTGGATGCTCCTGCAAGAGCTTGGCAATCAGTTGAACCAGTGAGCCATTCAATTGCTCTACGTGTCCATTTGCTTGCAGATGATAGGGGGTTGTGACTATTTGTTGGAGGGCATTCTTGGTGCAATACACCTTCATGACATGTTCAACGAGCTCGGGGCCACCATCCGTGATGAGACATTTGGGTTGTCCAAAGCGGGCCACAATTTCCTTGCTAATGAAGTGGATGATGGTGGTGGCAGTGTGGTTAGTGGTTGCCCATGCTACTGGCCAGCAGGTGAAGTAGTTGATGGAGGTTATGATATATTTCTTCCCCAGTCTGTCCTCAGGGAGGGTTCTAACAATGCCAAGGGCCCACTGTTCAAAGGGTTCCATGGCTTTGATGGACAGGACAGACTTTGGGGGTGCAGGTTTGAATGTATTCTTTTTGCACAGCACACATGTTTCAAGGAGATCCAAGATGTCTTGACACATCCACGGCCACCAAACCTTTTGCTTTTGATTTTAAAGCGGTTACATCCTCTGATGTGACCCAAGGTTTGGTGATAATGCAATATTGTGTTACCTTGTTGTATGGTGGGGATGTAAGGCGTCTTTTCACCTGTCTCTGCCCAACAGCAGACGTTACCAGCATTGGTGGTGAACTGAATTTTGTTGTCCTTCAATTTGGAGATGGTTACTGAGTTAAGGCCTTCATAGCAAGTTGCCTCAGGGCGGAGGTAAAGCATGGACCAATCTGGGTCCAAACTGTTGTCCCCAGTGATAGACTCTATGTAGAGTTGTGAAAGAGCGTTGGCAGTGACAAGTTCCTTTCCAGGCTTATATTTGATGCGGAATTGATAGGGGGATAGGCGCTCAACCCATCCTGCTTGGCAGCATGTCAAGTGGGACTGTGTGTTAAAATACTGGAGTAATTTGTGGTCCGTCGGGACACAGGGTGGAAAGGTGGCACCTTCCAAGTAACAGCACCATTTCTTAACACAATGCACAATTGCTGCTAGCTCCTTGTTGTGGATGGGATAACATTGTTCCAAGTCAGTGAGCTTCCTGGATTCATATGCTACGGGAAGGAAGACGCCATTGTCAGTTTCTACCCTTAGCACGCCCCCTATGGCCCTGTCAGAGGCGTCAGTCTCAAGTTTGTACTGTTGGTTTCAGTTGGGAAACTGCAGTACTGGTGCTGTTGTGAGCCTTTGCTTCAACGTCTCAAAGGCTTGATCTCTGACAGGAGTCCAATGGAAGCGCTGTTTAGTGTTTAAGAACTCAGTGAGAGGTGCAATTAGTTCCCTGCAATCGGGAATAAACTTGCACACGTAGGCAACCATGCCCAAGAAGGTACACACCTGGCCCACATTGATGGGGGGCGGCATGCTGATGATTGCCTTGATTTTGGCAGGGTTGAGATTTATCCCTTGGTCAGAGATGGTGTGCCCAAGGAACAGTAACTCTGACTTGAGGAACTCACATTTGGAGGGTTTAGCTTTTAGCTGATTTTTCTGAAGGGTGTCAAGAACAGCACAGAGGTGTTGGAGGTGCTTGGTTTGGTCTTGACTGAAGACAATAATGTTGTCAAGGTACACAACAACACATTTCCTAATCAATTCCTCAAATGCTTTGCTCATCAACATGGTAAAGGTGGAAGGAGTGTTGGTCATTCCGAAGTTCATGACCCAACACTCAAATAATCTGTAGTGTGTGCAGAAGGCAGTTTTTGCCTCATCCCCTGGTGCAATGCGGACCTGGTTGTACCCCACAGTGAGATCAATCTTGCTAAAGACCTTTGCACCTGCGAGCGTGTCAAATAGGTTGTCAATCAACAGCAGGGTGTATTTATTCTTAACAGTAACCTCATTTTAGGTGTAGTAGTCTGTGACCAAACAAAGAGACCCTCTCTTATTGGCTACAAAGAAGACAGCAGCCCCATATGATGAGAGCAAGGGGCAGATAAAGCCCTTGTTGAGTGCGTCCACAAGGTGCTGGCAGAGGATCTCATCTTCTTTTGGTGTCAGGAAAGAGAGGGGACATGCTTTAGGAAGCAACCCTTGCAGTTGTACAGCATGCTGGATCTCCCAGGGAGGAGGTAGTTGGCCCAGTGTTTCACTGAAAACGTCTTTATATTTCTCGAGGAATGCAACAAGTGCTGGTGGAGGTGGAGTTGTCAAGGGAGGGACTGCAGATGGTTCAGTGCAGATAACTTTGGTTGAGCATTGGTTAAAGTCTAGTTTCACCCCCTTGAAATCATATGAATCTGTTTCTGTTATTCTGACAAACCCGGTATCGTGAAGTAAATTGCTAATTTTGACAGGATATATCTGAAAGCCCCCATTTCTATTGAGGGTAATTACAGACGTATTCCATTCAATGTAGGGACAGTTGTGACAAAGCCAGTCAGGCCAGCAATGACGTTGTGGCTGAGCCCTTCCATGATTATCCCAGAGAGCTTAACCTGGACTTTCCCCATTCTCACAGAGAAGGGTACTGTCTCATGGGTAATTGTAAGGTCTTGCCTAATAGGGTGCAAGATTATATACAATACTGTGCAAAGCATTTGGATTTAGGTTCAGAAGATAAAGAAAAGTAGGTACAGTTTGTAAAAGTACTTTTAAAGACCTGCTCAAAACTTATGATTAAACACAAAAGGTGTCATACAGTTAACTAGGCCTAAACAAACTACATAGAACAAGGTATTAAATAAAGAATTGTTTTTAACAAAAGGTATATCTACATCAGGATATTCCCCATGAGAATATCTTAACATAAAACTGATTATACTATCCCTAATATTAAAGAATGATGACAACAAGCTAATTGCTTATTGTCTAGCCATATCCATCTAAATTATACTAGATATTAAACTCTAATAAGATCTGGGAGCAAATTTAGACCTAACAAAGATGTAATTTACTATAAACCTAAACTTTAAAAAGATGAGGTCCTAAGCAAATTTTGAAGTTAAAATTGAAGATTGAGAAAAATGAAAAATTAAGACTGAAGTAAAAAAATTCTGTGACAGTGATTGGGGAAAACCACTTAGAATTTCAGCTTGAGAGCTTAATTTTCTGGTGTCTTTATTTGTATGTCATAAAAGCCAAGTCCTGGGGAAGATCTTTATTGGCAAGGAGAGTTTATTGGCAGGCAAGCTTGATAAAAAGGGGAACACATGATGGTGGGGAAAACTGCTGGCAACAACAAGTCAAAGATCTGCATACTGCAGAGGAAGAAGATGGTAGTTGTGTAAGCAGAGTTTAAAAGTGAAAAGAAAAACATATCTTTAGAATAGAAATTATATAAAAATAAATAGAAACTGTGCTTAAACACACATGAGCAAAAACAAAAACCAAAAGCAAGTGCAAACCCAAAGCAAGAGCAAAAACCAAGGTAATTGTTTGATTGAGTCTTACTAATAAATTATCAACACAAACTTAAGTTCAAACTTGAACTTAAGCTTGATTAAAGGCCTGCCCTTTTAAGCAGGGCACAACATTAATTGTCACTCTACAGTAATTAGCTATTTGTACTGCCTTGAATCTGCTTGGCACTTGGTCTAATTGTTGAGAGTCAGCAAATGCCTGGTCAATCATAGTGTGGTTGGCCCTGGTATCTACCAATAGTTTGTGGGTGTTCCCACAAAAACTGAAGGGATAGGCCAAGCGGGTTACTTTATTTGAGAGTGGCTTACTTGGAGAACAGGGTTGTCACTGTGGACCTGAAAGACGTTGAGGACTTCAACTTCATGCACATTATAGTTGCAGAAATTCTTTGCAAGGAGGGGTTGAGAGTGAGGGTCAAGTGGGGTTGTAGAACCTCTTGTAGCTACAACCTCCAGGCTTTTCTCTGGTCCTCAATTTGCGCTAGCTGGAGTTCCCCCTTGCAGGGACGCTTGACCCCATATTCCTTTGGCAGGACTGGCGGCGGCCTACTTGGTTGTGGACACTGCCAGGTGCGGGACAAGGTTGGGGTGGTGCATCATTGGATCTGCAAAAGCCCATTGAAGTCTGATGATTGGCCTCTACAATGGCCTTGTAGCAGTTGCCAATAGAGGTGCAGTGACCTACGGAAACCCACTTGCAGATATGGGGTTTGAGCCCATTGACTATCAAGATAAGGAGCATGGCATTCCCATCATTCACAGCTTCTGGGGCGGCGGTAAGAGCTTGTTGCCAGGCGGCAAGGTACTTGGGGACGGATCCTGTTTGTTTGATGGCCAGGAGGGGAGTTCTCACTACAATGGGTGAAAAAGTTTCTGTAAAGTTACTCCTCTCCCTTAGGTCTCTACTCTAATTCCTGCCAAATGCTTGGGAATTTCTACCAAAAATGTTTGAATATTTATCTAAAAGGTTATTAAAAAAGCCCAAGAAAGGCCATCAATTTAATATTTTGGAATTATTCTGAAGATGCCCCCACCTAAACCACCCAAGAGACATCCCTGGTTGAATGTCATGTGCAAGAGCAGCTGATAGCAGTGGTAATTGCATCCAAAGTAGGTCCCTCAATTTTTAGCTGATTCATATTTCTTTTTTGATTCTGTACATTCAAATTTTTCAAAATCTTCCTGCCTCAAGAAATGCATTTGTATCTGCTCATATCATTGTTCAATTGGTTTTGTGACATTCAATCTACCCCAATCCCATCTCATCCCTTAAATGTTTACAAGAGTTGTAAAGGACCTTGCTTCATCATTCTCTACTGTCACAAGTGACAAGCTCCTATTGATCATTCTTACTGGAAAGCCTCAACTACAGGATTTGAACCCTGACACCCAGCGGGCTGGCAGCCAGCAGATTTTTGGGCTCAAACCAGAGCAGGATTTGACTTTGGGAAACCCTCTAAAGCTTGATGAGCCAAAATCACCTAGATTAACACTCCCCAAATTAAAGGTTCCTGTTAACTCAACTAATCAGCAGGTGGGCCTAGCCATAGAACCCAAAATAACTTGGGCCTCCACAGAAAAGGAAACAAGGAAACTTCCCATAAAACGCGGGCCACCCAGAGATGACCAACCCCATGACCCAAAATGAAAATTTAAGTATTCTCGGCTTGAGCAGGCCAATGAATTAACTCCTGCAATAGATGCCACCAAGGAATGGGAAACCCTGGTAAACAGTAACTCCCAGGTCAAATTTTTTTGTAAAAGTATCCCCATGACAGATGGGCATACTTATACCCTGGGCTGCCAGGAAGTTGCCCATTGCCATTCTTGCAATAAAGTGACATGAACCTTTGGTTCAACCAGGTTATACCATACTTATGATTAGTTTTACTTCATTTATAGTCCACTTCCAGCGGTTCTGTACACCACACTCATCTACACCAAGAAACCGCGGACCAGCGCCTGACCTTTATCATCCACCAGGAGCTTGCTTTGGCCCAGTACATTTCACCAAATACCCACCCAAGCCTGTGTATTCAGAGTTTATCCTAGATGAAATTCTAATCCACGACCCCAAGGCTAAAACTAGAGAGACAGAGACCCTTTATAGAGAGGGTACCAAGATTACCGGCTCCCCTCTGCTATTCCACGACAAGTACAACTACCTGCCCACATATTTGGTTCCAATGACACCGCCCCACACTCTGCGGCCCAACCGCCTGCAAGAATCTGTTGCTGCCAATGAATCCACTTCCACCCAGATATTTGGAGTGATGTATATCACTCTTACTGGTCTGATTGATTCTATGGTACCTGCAAGAGGACCTTGGGCAATCCTGGGCAAATCATTATCTTATATTGTAAAGTTAGCCCCAATCCTGTGGTAGGTCCTCCCTGCCAGGCCCGCGGGCTGTCCGCCCACAAGTTCCCAGGAGCCCCCCACTGGCTGGATCCCTGACATTATGGCAATCTACCTTAAACACAGTAACCTGGGCCCCAAGACGTTGATAACTCTTGGGGCATCTTATATGCTACTTTTATTGATCTCAGCTTATTATGCATACAAGCTAGCTACCAACCTAATTGCATCAGCAACCCGGCACCAAACCAGTACAGAACCAAAAGACGCTTTGCTTGGCGTTGAGAAGACCAAGACCCCAAACTTGCAGGCTCAGAATGTTACAGTAAATCAGGCCACAACCAAGGTGGACATGCCACAGATGGGGAAGCTCATTCTAGAAGAAGCCAGAAGAGCCATGCCAGTCCTCTGTCTCCACTTTCAGGCCAACACAAAATCATATTCCAACAAAACTGAGAAAGTTCTTGGAGTGGCCTCCATGCTCTCTGGCAATGCCTTAGACTGGTTTGGGAAGTCCACCACCAAGGATGTTGAGTTCTGTCTGGACTACTCCCAATTCAAGAGTGAACTGATGGCCACTGGCAACAACCGGGACACCCGCCATCACACCCTCATCAGTTTACTAGACATCCAACAAGGATCACACACTCTACAAGCCTACACCAACAAGTTCCTGAAACTGAAAGCCAGAACCCAATCCGAGGACAAGTTAGAGGCCATCTTGTACCGCTGAGGAGCCTGCCCTGCCTTGAAGGAGCTCCTCAAGCACCACCTCCCTACACTTGGCCTAGATGAACTACTTCTTTTGTGTAGAGGGTTGATCCTTAACCAGGAAGGCGCCCCCTTGCACACTCAGTGCACAAATTGAGCCCTGACGTCCAATAAACCAGGAATGTCTCCTGATGAATTACAACGCCACTACCGTGAAGGTTTGTGTTTCTACTGCCACAAGCCCAGCCACCTCACTAAGGCTTGCTCCAAAAAGAGTGGCCCCACTGTTTCCTTGGCACAAATAAACACCTCCACCTAGTCTTAAAAATTTATCCAAGTTGAAGCAAAAGCACTCACAACATCCTAGACTTTTAAAGCTTTCATTGATACTGGAGCTGAGGAGAGCTTTATTGACGCCACACTTGCAAAGGATCTAGGACTAAAGGCCATCACTGAAGGTGTCAAAGTAATCATGGGAAACAGCTCTCAAAACTTGGGATTCAGGCCGCAGCCAAGTTGCCATTGAAAATTGGTCAGAACACCTACCTAGCGCTCCCCATCATCCTGAAGGGACTTCCCCACCCCTTGATCCTAGGAAACTCCTGGTCTTAAAGACACGGCACTATCCTAAATTTCTGTAATCAAACAGTTGCATTGAAGGGAGACAATTCATGTGATGTGGTGCCATTCCAGCCAGGTCCAATCAGCAAAAGACCCACCACACTCCTGACCCTGAAAAGGGAACCCAGTGTGGGGATCCTACCTGCCTCTTTAGAGAAGCGGAACCACGTCTTCAGCAAAGAAGCAGCAACCCATCTCCCTAATCACTCAATCTACAACCACGCCATAGACCTTTTATCAGGAATCCAACCACATCACAGCCCCATCTACAGCTGCAACCATTGTGAACAAGTAGCCCTGAAGACATACCTAGAGGACATGACAAAAAAGGGTTCATCCGGGTGTCAAAGGCCCCTTGGTTGTCACCCATGCTGTTTTTAGGGAAGAAAGATGGCGGAATGCGTCCCTGCATGAACTACCAGAAACTGAACAACATTACAGTGAAAAACCACTATCCCATTCCAAACGCTGACATCCTTTGCAACGTACTGACTGGAGTCCAGGTGTACTCAAAAATTGACCTGAGAGACGCCTTCAACCAGATCAGAATCAAAGAAGGAGACAAATACAAGACAACTTTCAAAACCAGATATGGGTTGTAAAAATACCTAGTCATGCTGTTTGGCTTGTGCAATGCCCCCAGTACTTTCAAAAGGATGATCAACTCCATCCTAGGCAAGTACCTTGACCAATTCTGTGTTGCATATTTAGACAACATCTTCATATACAGCAAGTCACATGAGGAACACCTCCAACACCTTGAGTGTATACTGGAGTAGCTCTCACAGGCCAACTTACACGCCAAGCTGAAGAAATGTGAATTCTTTTAGTCTGAAGTCAAATTCCTGGGATATATGGTGAATACTGATGGGTTTTCTATGGCGCAGGACAAAGTGGAAGCAGTGATAGCCTGGCCAGTACCCAAATGCAGAAAAGACGTGAGAAGTTTTTTGGGCCTGGCAAATTATTGGAGGGATTTCATCCATTTTTTTTTTCTCAAATTATATTGCTCCTGACCCGTCTTTGCTCTGACAAGGTCCAGTTTGTCTGAACTGAGGAGTGCACCTCTGCGTTTGAGGCCCTAAAGCTTGTGTTAACCTCTGCTCCCATCCTGCTAATGCCCAACCCATCTAAACCTTTTGTGCTGGAGACAGATGCATCTGGCTTTGCAGTGGGTGGGGTCCTTTTTCAGTAAGGAGGGAATAGTATGCTACATCCTGTAGCATATTACTCCAAGAAGATGCTACCAGCTGAAGGGAACTACCCAATATACAACAAGGAGATGCTAGCTATAATGAAGACATTGAAGCATTGGTGCAGGTACTTGTGCAGTGCTGAACATCTAATAAAGGTTCTGACAGACCACAAGAACTTAGTTTACTTCTTTAAACCACGCCAGCTGAACCAACAACAAGCAAGATGGGCCTTAGAACTGGCTGAATACACTTTTACCATAGACTAAAAGCCAGGAAAAGTGAACATGGTAACTGACACCTTGAGCAGGAGAGCCAACCTGATTCCCTCCTTGACAGAAATCAAGGACTGCAACACCCATACACTACTAGACCCCGCCAGCCTAAGAATACAACTGAATTACTTGAAGATTACCATCAGCAACCCCAACGTGATAAGAGCTCAGAAACAAGACACCTATTCAACTGAACTATTCAAAGCCCTGAAAAAGGACCCAGATTGCCATCACTCAAAGAAAGGATACTCCCTGAAAGGTGCTATCCTGCTGCTTCACAACAGAATCTACGTACCCAAAGGCCCAACCTGAACAAACATATTGATTGACCACCACGGTTCAGAGATGGCCGGCCACCCTGGCAGACACAAATCCCTCTTAAGTATCAAGCAGAACTACACATGGCTAGGCATAGACAAGGAAGTAGCTGCCTGCATCAATGGTTGTGAAACCTGCAGAAGAACCAAGACACATCTCTCAAATCCAGAAGGACTACTGAGGCCTCTGGGCATCCTTGCTGGACCCTGGAAGTCAGTGTCAATGGACTACATAGTAGAGCTTCACCCTTCAAAATCCTTTGATGCAATTCTAGTCATAGTCAACTGCTTTACAAAGATGGTGTACTTCCTTCTGACCACTACCTACTGGACCCAAGTGATGAAAGACCTTGGAATAAAATGCTGTGTGTTGACCTCCTACCACCCACAGACAGATGGACAAACTGAACGGGTCAACCAAATCTTGGAACAATACCTGCAATGCTACACCAACGCAGACCAAGACAACTGGGCAGAGATGTTACCCATGGCGCAATATACCTATAACAGCAAATACCACACATCCATGGGCATGTCCCCCTTCAAGGCCAACTACAGGTTCAATCCATCATGGGACCCTAGCATTGGCAGCAAGAAACAGAATACAGCAGGAAAAACCTGGATTGAACAAATACATACCACCCAAGAAACCTGCCTAAGGAACCTGACCCATGCTGTTAAGACCTACAAGGTGTTTATTGACAAGAAAAGAACCCCTGGAAAACCCTGGAGATAGGCAATGAAGTTTACCTCAACTCACGGAATGTCCCCCTACATGTACCCAGTAGGAAGCTAGCTCATCACCGCTGTGGCCCTTACAATATTACAAAGCAAATAGGAGAAGTGACGTACAAACTAGAACTGCCATCTACTTGGAAAATCCACAATGTCTTCCACCAATCATTGCTATTCAAGAAAGAAGAAACCTCCCCTCTCCACCAAAAGATCAAGACCAATCCCCTGCCCATCCAGGAGGGACACACAACCTAATACAAAGTGAAGTACATCCATGGACAATGCCTCCACTACAAGACCCCACAGTACTATGTCAAATGGGTAGGTAACCCCCCCCCCAAAGAAAGCACCTGGGAACCTGTCTCCAACCTGCCTAACATACATGGAGCCATGCAGAAATACTTGGACAAGAGATCTGGGAAGGAGGAGGGTGACAGGAGAGAAGGGGATGATGTCACAAGTGACAAACTCCTATTGACCATGTTTACTGGAAAGCCTCAACTACAGGATTTGAACCCTGACACCCAGCGGGCTGGCAGCCAGCAGATTTTTGGGCTCAAACCAGAGCAGGATTTGACTTTGGGAAACCCTCTAAAGCTTGATGAGCCAAAATCACCTAGATTAACACTCCCCAAATTAAAAGTTCCTGTTAACTCAACTAATCAGCAGGTGGGCCTAGCCATAGAACCCAAAATAACTTGGGCCTCCACAGAAAAGGAAACAAGGAAACCACCCATAAAACGTGGGCCACCCAGAGATGACCAACCCCATGACCCAAAAAGAAAATTTAAGTATTCTCGGCTTGAGCAGGCCAATGAATTAACTCCTGCAATAGATGCCACCAAGGAATAGGAAAACCTGGTAAACAGTAACTCCTGGGTCAAAGAAATTTGTAAAAGTATACCCACGACAGATGGGCATACTTATACCCTGGGCCGCCAGGAAGTTTCCTATTGCCATTATTGCAATAAAGTGACATGAACCTTTGGTTCAACCAGGTCATACCATACTTGTTATTAGTTCTACTTCATTTACAGTTCACTTCCCGTGGTTCTGTAAACCACACCCATCTACACCAAGAAACCGCGGACCAGCCGCCCGAGCCTTACCGTCCACCAGGAGCTCCCTTCAGCCCAGTACATTTCACCGAGTACCCACCCAACCCTGCGTATTCAGAGTTTATCTTAGAGGAAATCCTAATCCACAACCCCAAGGATTGAACTAGAGAGACAGAGACTGTCAGGATTGACAATTCTCCTCCTCTGGAAACCCAGGCCCAAGAGCAGAAATTGAACCCGGAACCTGGATTCCCCCGGGCCGCTGGGCCTATGGACCGCCGGCCCGCATTTTTCTGGGGTTGAGCCCCCGCAAGCTGACGCTGAAGATGATGGCCCACCCAGTGAAACAGATTGAGTTGAGGAAATTAGTGCACTAAGTGGAGTTCCAATCATGACACCTAATGGAGGCAACCAGTCAACAACTATTAGCTTCATGAGTTTGAAGTCTTCACCAGCAACTAATCAAGAGCCAACCCAAGGAAGAGGCACCAGCCTGCGACCTGGCCCCATGACCACAACACTAGAGCAAGATAATTAAGTAGCTAAATTGGGAGTCACAACCAATGAAAGAACTCCCGGGCCAAGCACCATTTTGCTGCCTTTAGACCCAAGTCCCCAATTCCCCCAGCCCTGCCTTTCCCAATGCCCTAATGACCCCCCAACGGAAAATGTTAAGTTTGGAGGTGGAGTGCTATATAGACCCAAGAACCCTGCGCTCCAAACTTATTGCCATTTTTGAATAAAGGTTATGTTACTTTGGCTCATACAGCTATTACCATACTTTGTATTTGTCGTCTATAAGTTAAGTTTGAGATCTCCTGGCCCTCCTGCCCCTCTGCCCGCAGTTTTCTGTCCACCTGGTGCTCCCTTTGGGCCCGTTCATTTTAATGATTACCCAGTAAAGCCTTAATACAAGGATTACACCCCAGAGAAAATCATTTAACTTGACCCATTAGCCTGCATCCAATCCGCTATCAGATATAACCGCCAAGGCCCGTGGATATTATCCACCCTCAAGTTATTTAGAGGAAAATTCAACTACCTCCCGGCCTACAACATTTATATGAAACCGCCTGTAACACCAAAACCAATGCCAGCCTCTTCCCCCAACCTGCTAACCAACCATACCAGCAAGCTTTTTGTTATAGTGTACATCACCCTCACTGGGGTGATGGACACCATTGTACTGGCCACCGGCCCGTGGTCTTGGTTAGGAAAGTCTGCTTCTTACCTCTTAAAGTTAGCCCCTCTCTTGTGGTGGGCCCTGCCCGCAAAAAACCTGGTCCAAGTTACCTCCAAAACCGGTGGGACAGCCGCCCAAGAGTGGGTCACTGACATTATGGCAATCTTTTTAAACCCATGTACCCTGAGTCCCAAGATGTTGTTATTTCTTGGGGCATCTTGTATGCTTTTGTTATTGATAATCACTTATTACACCTATAAGATGACCATGAACCTGATCTCTTCTATGTGGAAGAGCATAAACCCAAACAAACCAAAAAGAATTGATACTGCCACCACCAATACCAACAAGCCCTCCTCTCAAGTGCAAAATGTGATTGTGAACCAGTCCCTCACCAAGGTAGAGATGCCCCAGATGGGAAAGCTCACACTCGAGGAAGCCCGACACTCTATGCCAGTCCTCCGCTTGCACTTCCAGACCAACACATCCTCCTATGCAAGCAACACTGAGAAAATACTGGGGGTCGCTTCCATGCTCTCTGGGGACGCTTTGGACTGGTTTGGCAAAGCCACAGCAGAAGATGTAGAATTATGTTTGGACTATGCCAAGTTTGAGGCTGAACTAATGGCAAATGGGGAGGATTGCAACACCAGATACTACACCCTGAACTCCTTGCTAGAAATCTGTCAAGGCTCTCAACTCATTCAGGCTTACATTGACAATTTCCTTAAACTAAAGTCCCGCACTCAACTTGAGGACAAATTGTCAGCCATCATCTTCCAAAAAGGAGTGAACCCAGCCATGAAGGACTTAATAAAGCACCATCTGCCCACCCTTGGCTTAGAAGACCTGATTCCTTTGTGCAAAGGCCTCAGCATGAACCAAGTGAATGCTGGGCCCTCTCAGAACCGCCCAACCCAAACTGCCACACCCAACAGAGGGGGAATGACCCCTGAGGAACTCTAAAGACACTACAGAGAAGGTCTCTGTTTTCACTGCCATGAAGCAGGGCACTTGACCAGAGCCTGCCCAAAGAAAACCCCTGCTCCCATCTCATTGGCCCAAATAAACGCTTCTTCCCAGTCTTATAAGTTCATCCTAGTATCTGTTAACGTTGGGGGAACAACCCAAAAACTAAATGTGTTCATTGACACTGGAGCAAATGAGAGCTTCATTGAAGCAGACTTAGCCCAAGAACTAGGCCTGTCTGCCTCTGAGAACCGTCTACAGATCATCTTGGGAAACAGCACCAAAGACACAGGATACAAATGTGAGCAAGAACTACCCTTGATAATAGAAAACAACACCTACCCCTCATCCCTCATCTTGTTGAAAGGCCTACCGCACCCCCTCATCCTTGGGGATTCCTGGTCAGACAGGCATGGCCTCATCCTCAACTACTGAGAACAGGACGTCACCTTAGGTGATAAAGGTACCCGCGACATTGTTCCCTTCTGCACCAATCCCAAAGAACCTACCCAAAGGCTCATAACCATACAGATCAAACCAAGCGTGGGAGTTCTACCTACTTCCCTAGGGAAATGGACCCATGTATTCAGCAAAGAGGCGGCCACTCACCTCCCTGAACACACCAAGTACAATCATGCTATTGACCTCCTGCCAGGCACCAAACCAAACATGGGCCCATTTATAGCTGCAACCACAAGGAGCAGTTGGCTCTCAAGGCGTACATTGAAGACATGACCAAGAAAGGTTTCATCCGCATGTCCAAGAGCCCTTGTTTGTCACCAATGCTGTTTGTGGGCAAGAAGGATGGAGGCATGCGCCCCTGTGTTAATTATCAGAAATTGAACAAGATCACTGTAAAGAACCAGTACCCCATACCTAACGCTGACAACTTGTGCAATGTACTGACTGGAGTCCAGGTGTACTCCAAGATTGACCTTAGAGATGCGTTCAACCAAATCCAAATCAAAGAGGATGACAAATACAAAACGGCGTTCAAGACCAGGTATGGAATCTACAAGTACCTGGTGATGCTGTTTGGACTATGCAATGCCCCTAGCACCTTCCAGCGCATGATAAACACAGTATTGGGCAAATACCTTGACCAGTTCTTCATGGCTTACCTCAACAACATCCTCATCTATAGCAAGACCCATGAGGAGCACTTTCTCCATCTAGACCTGATCCTGAGCAAACTCTCTCAAGCCAACTTACACGCAAAGCTCAAGGAGTGTGAGTTCTTCCAACCAGAAGTAGAGTTCCTGGGCTATGTAGTGAAAACTGGAGGGTTTGCAATGGCTCAGGATAAAGTGGACACCGTGACTTCCTGGCCAACCCCCACGTGCTGGAAGGACGTCAGAAGTTTCCTGGGGCTAGCAAACTACTGCCAGGATTTCATCCAAAAATTTTCTCACATCACTCTGCCCATGACCTGCCTGTGCTCTGAAAAAGTCACCTTTGCCTGGACTCCAGAATGTGCCACCGCCTTTAAGACCCTGAAACTTGCCTTCACCTCTGCCCCTGTTCTGGCCATTCCTGACCCATCCAAGCCATTTGTTCTGGAAACCAACACGTCCAACTTTGCAGTGGATGGGGTCCTTCTTCAGGAAGGAGGGGATGGTATGCTACAT
Source organism: Entomophthora muscae (assembly GCA_014839935.2). Taxonomy (NCBI): domain Eukaryota; kingdom Fungi; phylum Entomophthoromycota; class Entomophthoromycetes; order Entomophthorales; family Entomophthoraceae; genus Entomophthora; species Entomophthora muscae. The sequence goes on along the minus strand of QTSX02001693.1, from coordinate 73,598 downwards.
CCTGTAGCATATTACTCCAAGAAGATGCTGCCAGCTGAAGGAAACTACCCAATCTACAACAAGGAGATGCTTGCAATAATGAAGACCCTGAAACATTGGCACTGGTACCTATGCAGCGCTGAGCACCCAGTGAAGGTCCTAACAGATCACAAAAACTTAGTTTACTTCTTCAAACCACGTCAGCTTAACCAACAACAAGCAAGATGGGCCCTAGAACTGGCTGACTACACCCTGACCATAGACTACAAGCCAGGGAAGGTGAATGTGGTACCCGACGCCCTAAGTATAAGAGCCAACCTGATCCTGTCTTCCACCAAGTTGAGAGATCACAACACCCATACCCTGTTGGATACAACCAGTGAAATAATACAGCTAAACTGCCTGAAAATTGCCGCTAAGAAATTGGACGTATTAGAAGCCCAGGCAAAGGACCCTGTTGCCAAAACTATGGTCTCAGAACTCTCAACACAACTAGACAGCCCCCTGTACAAAAGAGGTTACTCACTAAAAGGAACCACCCTACTGTTCTGAGGAAGAATCTATGTACCAGAAGGACTAGCTCAGATTTCTGTATTAAAGGACTATCACGACTCGGAACTAGCCGGCCACCTGGGCCACCACAAAACCCTTTAAAGCATCAAAAGAAATTAATTGTGGCCCAAGATAGACACAGATGTTATCAACTACATTGAGGGCTGTGAGACATGTGGAAGAACCAACCCCCGTAGATCCAAACCTGAAGGACTTCTAAGACCCTTGGACATACCCCATGGACTGTGGAGATCTGTCTCCATGGACTACATTGTCAAACTTCCCCCATTTCTCTCCTTCAATGCAATCCTAGTCATGGTAGACCGCTTCATCAAGATGGCATACTTTGTACCAACCACCACCCATTGCACAGCTGCGGAAGCTGCCCAACACTTCCATGAACGCATAATCACCCAACACAGGACTCCAGAGGAGATCATCACAGACAGAGGACCCCAATTCACGTCAAACTATTGGACACAAGTAATGAAAGACTTGGGAATCAAGCAATGGGTATCTACCTCCTACCACCCACAGATGGACGGTCAAACTGAACAAGTAAACCAGATCCTTGAACAATATATTTGATGCTATGCCAATGCTGATCAGGACAATTGGGCCAAAATTCTCCCCATGGCCCAGTTTGCATACAACAGTAAAGACCACGCCTCCACATGAATGTCTCCATTCAAAGCCAACTATGGGTTTGACCCCACCTGGGATCCCAAGATTGGCGAGAAAGAAACTAACACCACTGGACGTTCCTGGGTCAAGCGGATCCACGACACACAAAAAACATGCTTGACCAACCTGAATTGTGCAGTGCAAACCTACAAGGCCTTTTCTAACCAAAAACACATACCAGGCCAATCCTTGCAAGTTGGAGATGAAGAATACCTGGACTCCCGGAATGTACCCCTACATGTCCCCTGTAGGAAGCTAGCTCATCAAAGAAGTGGCCCCCACAAGATCACCAAACTGGTTGGGGAAGTTGCTTACAAGCTTGACCTACCCCCCTCTTGGAAGATTCACGATGTGTTCCACTGATCCCTGTTGTTCAAGAAGGATGGGATTTTGCTTCCCCACTAACAGATTAAGACAGCCCCCCACCCATCCAAACAAACCGCGGTGAGGAATATGAAGTCAAATACATACACGGCAACCAAACTCACTACCAAAAACCCCAGTACTATGTCAAGTGGAGAGGATACCCAATGGAAGAAAGTACTTGGGAACTGCTGAGCAACCTGACTAATGCCCAAGAAGCCATCCAACTCTACCTGAACAAGAAGAATTGGGAGGGAGGGAGCCCCAGGGAAGAAGGGGATGATGTCAGGATTGACAATTCTCCTCCTCTGGAAACCCAGGCCCAAGAGCAGGAATCAAACCCGGAACCTGGTTTCCCCCGGGCCGCCAGGCCTATGGACCGCGGGACTGCCCGCCCACATTTTTCTGGGGTCAAGCCCCCGCAATCTGATGCTGAAGATGATGGCCTACCCAGTGAAACAGATTGAGTTGAGGAAATAGTGCACTAAGTGGAGTGCCAATCACGACACCTAATGGAGGCAACCAGTCAACAACTATTAGCTTCATGAGTTTGAAGTCTTCACCAGCAACCAATCAAGAGCCAACCCAAGGAAGAGGCACTGGCCTGCGACCTGGCCCCATGACCACAACACTAGAGCAAGATAATTAAGTAGCTAAATTGGGAGTCACAACCAATGAAAGAACTCCTGAGCCGAGCACCATTTTGCTGCCTTTAGACCCAAGTCCCCAATTCCCCCAGCCCTGCCTTTCCCAATGCCCTAATGACCCCCCAACAGAAAATGTTAAGTTTGGAGGTGGGGTGCTATATAGACCAAGGACCCCGTGCTCCAAACTTATCACCATTTTTGAATAAAGGTTATGTTACTTTGGCTTATAAATCTATTACCATATTTTGTATTTGCCGTCTATAAGTTAAGTATGAGATCTCCTGGCCCTCCTGGCCCTCTCCCCGCAGTTTTCTGTCCACCTGGTGCTCCCTTTGGGCCCGTTCATTTTACTGATTACCCAGTAAAGCCCAAATACAAGGATTACACCCCAGAGAAAATCATCAAACTTGACCCATTAGCCTGCATCCAATCCGCTATCAGATATAACCGCAAAGGCCCATGGATATTCTCTACCCTCAAGTTATTTAGAGGAAAATTCAACTACCTCCTGGCCTACAACGTTTATATGAAACTGCCTGTAACACCAAAACCAATGCCAGCCTCTTCCCCCAACCTGCCAACTGACTATACCAGCAAGCTTTTTGGTATAGTGTACATCACCCTCACTGGGGTGATGGACACCATTGTACCGGCCGCCAGCCCGTGGTCTTGGTTAGGAAAGTCTGCTTCTTACCTCTTAAAGTTAGCCCCTCTCTTATGGTGGGCCCTGCCCGCAAAAAACCCAGTCCAAGTTACCTCCAAAACTGGCGGGCTGGCTGCCTGAGAGTTGGTCCCTGACAGAGACCCTTTATAGAGATGGTACCAATATTACCCGGCCCCCTCTGCTATTCCCCAACAAGTACAACTACCTACCCACATATTTGATTCCAATGACACCGCCCCACCCTCTGCAGCCCAACCACCCGCAAGAATCCATTGCTGCCAATGAATCCACTTCCACCCAGATATTTGGAGTGATGTATATCACTCTTACTGGTCTGATTGATTATATGGTGCCTGCAAGAGGACCTTGGGCAATCCTGGGCAAATCATTATCTTATATTGTAAAGTTAGCCCCAATCCTGTGGTGGGCCCTCCCTGCTGGGCCCGCGGGCCGTCCGCCCACAAGTTCCCAGGAACCCCTAACTGGCTGGATCCCTGACATGTACTCTAATAAAGTTCAAAATTTGTTAGTCTAATTAGACTATTTGATTTTTTCTGTTGCTTTTGGTGTTCAGTTGATTCCTTCCCCCCTTGGCCCCCCAGGAATTGTTGGCAACAACCTTTTGGTTGTTGCTGAAACCGCTTTTTTATTGTGGCTGAGAGTTTAACTTTATTTCCTGCTAACCCGCTCCACAATTCTCACACTCCAGGTAGCAATTAGGACAAGAGAGGTGCACTGCAAGTTTACCCATCAATGTAGCCGGTTAAGGTTGATTAGAGCGTTGCTCCCCTGGCAAAGACATGAGAAGGGCACCAGTAAATGTGCCCCGCCGTTTCTTCTTTTTACCCTCTGGAGGGGTCTTTTTTCATATATTCTGTACGCTTGAAGATTAGTGCCAATTTCAATAAGATATAAAGATGTCATGTCAAAGATATTGGATAATCATCCAGGTACTTTGTCTACTGTTTGGGTTGCTGGAGCAAATAATTGCCATGGTTCCATTTGTCAACAGTGTGATTAGCCAGAGCTTGGATGCCAACAATACGCCTATGCATCCAGTGCAGTGGAGTACATCAGGGGAAAAAGATGCTGCAAAGCCCAAGCAGACGTCTGACCTCATACATGTGGAGGTATGGATCAAGCTGTAGAAGGTCAAGTGGGATAGGATAGCCATCCTTGAGCTGGGAATCAGGCTGCTTCTTATGCCTCTTGGAAATCTTTGCCCTGCCTTGCTTCATATGAGCCAGAAATGCTTGTCTTACCCCTGCTCAGGTGAACTGTAGGCGGGTGGCAATTTACGCAAAGATCATGCTGCTTTGGTTGGGGTTTGTTATATTATTGACAATTTCATTGGTGATCAATTGTTGCTTTGGGCTGAACTTGTCATACTTGTACTTGGGTTAGGTTTGGCTCAATATGATTGGCTTGGATTGCCATGGGTGGTTGGAGGGAATCACAGTTGCCCAGTTTTTCATGTGTGGCGCAGACTGAAATTGGGCCTGGTCTTGGGGCACCTCATATAAGCAATCAAAAACAAACCCAATGCTGCACCTGGCAAAACGTACAGCTCATCTTCCCTGCGACTTAAGTTGAGTGTACACGGGGCTGTAGCAGCTGTGCTCCCTTGCTCAGAAACCTGAGCTTGAAGTTGCACAGATATTGCTCCTCAACAATATCAAAGTTCTGGTTGCTAGTATAAATTGTTTCAAACAAAAAGCGACAAAGTTCAATTAAAAACAGTAAAGCAAAGAATTTCCAAATGATTGATTTTGTTTAAGGGTGTGCTGCTATTTGAGACATTCTCTCTGACTTGGATGGCCGGATCTAGAAGCACAGAACTTGAAAATAATGCTTTGGTTTCCTGGATAGGTTTGGGTGTTTCACTCTTGAACGCCACTATTTCTATTTCAAGTCACAGAAAAAGAGAAACTTGTCAAAAAGTGGGTTGCTTTGTGTTTGGAAATATTGCTTTTGTGGCTGAACCCTATTTGTTCTCTGGTTGTAGTATTTTTGTTACATGATCACTAGCACAGTTGATGTAGATTGCTTCAGAGTGTGACTGGTTTATTTTTTTTAAATTTAGGTTTCTTTTATTGGCTGTCTCGTTTTTAGGATTCTGTATTTGATTTTAATTTTGTTGTGTGGTTGACTAATTTTGTAATCTGGACCTAGATAAATGGAAGTTTCGTTGAGTAAGTTGACCTTCAACCGGTTCCTTTTGAAATTTGTTATGCGACTGGCCCTATGCGTTCTGAACTGAACGATTTACGTTTATCTCAACAGGCTTAAAACTACTGTATTGCAGGTTTGTTATAACCGAGATATAATGGTTGGATTGGAGTTTTTGAATGATCGATTCCGATACTAAATCATATCGGTATTCCTGTAAGCTCGATTTGCAGCCGCGTATGGGTGGGTTTGATAATTAAGATTATTCATGAGAAACAGGGGTTTGGAGTTTCTGAATTGCAGCTGGTTAAAGATATTAATAAAGACAACCCTTTTGAAGTTGTATGTTCCTCTGCTTAGAATCTATACACCATCGGGATTATAGTAGCTAATAACCCCTCATATATCCCGAACCCTGAAGGGCAGATAATATAAAGTAACACGCTTTATTATTATGCTTGATTGGGACATTTAAAGCAACCAGGATTGTATCAGAGGTTCAAAAGAGGATCCTTGAAAGAGAGATGAAACATGTGAGACAAGCGATCACAGCGGATTTGAATTTAAACAACTAACTTCCACGGCAGAGCCTGTACCTGCTAGCAACTACTAGTTAAAAATGAAAATGTTTGGGGCTTGTTTTACTCTGGCGTCAGTCCTAAGCCTTGGACCTTGTCCTAATCCCCGAACTGAATCCTGTCTTTCTGCGGGCTCTCCCAAGATGCCATGCAAAGCGGCCAATTGCCCTCCATGCTGGATCCAACAGGATGCAAATAACTGGGCGTGCTATAATAAATCCAGTACGCCCAACGGCCCTGCAAAGTGTCCAGATTGGCAAGGTGTCGTTGACATTACTGCACCACCCTCCAACTGTGCTTAATCTCTGGCTAGCGGTTAACATTATATCTCATTCAGGACCCTTGTAAGGACTTTAAGCGCTCGCTGTACTGGCAACCCAAAGACATCAACGGGGCTATTCTGAACAACTTAAAACGCAAATGTTTTTCATCCCTTCCAATTAAATACTTTCTGAATTTCTACCATTTTATTACTTTGCTATATTATTAAGTGGTTCGAAGCCTCGCAAAGTAACTGTATGAAGTGGCTAACTTGTTAACAATTAGATAAAAGATCAAGTCTGGTATTCTAGGTGGAATCCGATTTAAACTAGTTAATTGTTCAGGTTTTAAATAGCCATGTTCCATTAATAACTTATGAAATCTGTTTGATGTCTGGTCTTATTAAAGCTCCTTTCTTCCAAAGAAACCAACTAGGGCTGTGGCGGCTCAAAAAAGAGACGATTACGGCAAATGCCGTAATCGTCCCGTCCTCCCTTCCCCGTCCTCTTTTTTCGTATTCCCCCAGCTTAGAGGAATCTGAAATCACCTAAAAAAGGTGATGGAAGGCTTTTTGCTTTCTATTTTCGCTTTTCTTAATAAATATTTATAGTAAAATTTATTTTAAAACTTGATTTTAAATTCAAATTGAACTATTTTAATTTTTAAAATAAAGAAATTCAAAAATATATTTTTATTTTATAAAAATCTGAACTTCTTCATCCTTCTGTGGATGAAGAAGGAAACGATTTCGAGAGAATCTTCTTTGAGAAGATTTTCATGGAATCGTTTCCAGATTTCAGACGGGTGCTTCTTTTAAGAAAAGGAGCCACCCATCCAAAATCTGACGCAGCCCTAGAACCAACCATCAAATGAAAATCTCAAGCCCAGCAGTGCTCGGCTGCTTCGGCCAAGCCCCAGGTAGTCGTGTCAGTTTCTGACTCTGAGTCACTCTTACCAAAGATTTATTTAAAAATGTTTAAATATCATATTCTTTTGTTCTGGCTGTAGCGGCCTTGAGCCAGAAGCTAGCCGGGGCTGAGCCGAAGCATCCCTATCCAGCACTACTCTAGGATTGGAGGTGGTTTAATTAGAATGAATAATGCAACAAGTACAACCTTTAAAATCTGAAGAATCTTCAATTGAAAAATATATTATAACTACCCCAAGTTATGTTAAGGAGATGTCCTATTTTCCTTTTCCTTCCCCTTTCAGATACCCCAAGTTGCATAAAAGTTTAATGATAATATCTCCAATGTCAGTTCATCCAGCTTGACTTTAAAGTCCAGAATTTTTTTTGAAAATTGTTCTAACATTTATTAAGGGGTTTCACTTTATCAGTTCTTATCAATCCATGTAAAGAAAAATTCATTATTGGAAATCCCTCTAATCAAAAGGCTACATTTACAGTAGCTTTCAAACATGTTGAGATAAACGTAAAATCTCAGTCTAAAAACAAATGAAACTCAGTCTAAAAAAATCAAAAATCAAAGAAATTATATTAAATTACAATATATTTGGATCCAACTTGATTTTGATTTTAGACTGAGTTGTATTTGTTTTTAGACTGAGATTTTACGTTCAACTCAACAGGTTTTAAAACTACTGTATGACTTCCGGCATCTGTAGACCATGAGAACCAATTTCTGATGCCATGTTCCAGGCTAATAACATGATTTCTTAATTGTAAAGCCCATTTTTTCTCTCTGGAATAAACATAGTAACATGGTCTACCATTTTCTGAAAATTACTGATGATATTTTTATATTACTTATTAATTTTCCAGTTGATTTTAATGGATATGTATATAAAAAATAGAGAATCCTTATTTCAACGTGGGTTTCTCATGATCAAAACTTGTCAAGTGGCCCTTTTAGTGTGCTTTAATCTAGCCTTTTACTTTGATCAAGTTATAATGATGATCTATTTTATTTTAATATAGTAGCCAGTTTTTTATCACTTGCTGAAATTAAAAATTCCATCATTCAGACAATCAAAAAAGTTTGATCTGCTTAAGAAAATAACCAAAAAAAAGCCCCACAAAGAGCCTGCAATCATCCCAAAGAAACTTCTCTTATGACTTGTGTTTGCCAAAGTGCCATGCTGCTGCACCTCAGGTAAACCCTATGCATGCTAGTAATTTCAGCAGCTTTTTTTTCAGCTTTCAGCACTTGGTTGAGCAAAAGATCAGGGCTAGCAGAAAACCATGGTCAGGCTGTTAGCCATGCCTGTGAAATTAATAGGGGCTTGCCTTAACACCCTTGGCTTTAGATAGGCATTTAATTAAGACTGATTCATTCTATTTGTTTGCAGGTTGGTCGTAAAGCTTCTGAGAATCTATTCAAGTGATCTTACAATCAGCAATTGAGGAAATAAAATAAATATGAACCCATTTAGGCAAGGCAGCACTTTATGAAGGTACCATAAGCTGGATTCAAAGTTTCAAACATGGCCCCAAACCCTTGGATGCTGCCCTTTTTCCCTGGTGGGGATAGGTGCTCAAAGCTCAGCCTGACTCTAATTTTCCCTTCTAAAAGTTATTGATGAGGTCAATTTTTCATTGATCATATAGATTTACTTTATTTATTATCTACTGGGCTCCCAGCTTGTTTTCTAGGAGCTGACCTTGATGAACTTACCTCAACATGTGTGAATGCTGCCGTAAATGGTATATGATAGCTGAAAATAGGCCCATCAATATTCAAGCATTGATGAAAAAACCATTATGCTAGATGAAAATATATGGTGATTATAAAGGAAAGAGACTGATTTAAGGTAAATCAAACATATTAAATAAGATTGTGTCAGGAATCCAAGGGCTATGGGTTGGATCAGCAGCTGCAAGCACGGGCTGGGCCATCAGGTAAGGGGACAAAGTCCATCACAGAATTTGGGCTAATTTGATAACATAGGTGAGGGGGCATCCCAGCAAGGACCAGGGGTCAGTGGCAGGAGCCATAGAATCCACCAAGCCTTTTAGAGTGATATACAATACTCCAAAAATCTGGATGGAAATGGTTTCATTGGCAGCAAAAAAACTTGCAGGTATAGGTTCTGCCAGGTTTGGCTGTAGGTGTCATGGGGTCTTTTCCAATTTGATTCCTATTTTGGGACTGGCTTGACAGGAATTTCTGAGGCAAAATAACTTTATTAAAAAAAGGGTTCCCAATTGGGAACCCCAAATTACTAAATGGAGGGTGGGCTTGAACTGGGAGTCACTGGGCAGCTAAAATTAGCCTGCCCAGGCCCAGCCAAACCCACCAAGGCTTGGCCATAGCTTTTGGGGCCCATAACAGGCCCCACAGCTGCTTCCTGAGCAGGAATGGTTCCTGCACCTAGATTTTTGCGTTTTGAAGCAAATCCAGGTGCAGGAAAACCCCTGCCACCCGCTTGCCTCACCTGGCGGCTAGGTGTGAGTTTGATTCCCGCCTTGGGCATCAGCTTTGTTACTTCTGTAACAGAGAAGAAATGGTTGTGGGCAATGGTTAAAAAGCTTGGTGGTTACAATTAGACTGCTTTCACAACCAAGACACTGATGGCTGTCATGGTATGAGATAGGGTTTTTGTCCCCAAATTTGCTTTCATCTAGAGGGGGAAGCTAAGTTTTACTTTTTGATAGGAATAAATATTTGAAAACAAGTTTTCAGAGGAAAAGTGGGGGGGCTATAACTCTGCTGAGTGGGGTGAACTCAAAGATGATTGACTACAAGGAAATATTTTCACCTCTGAATTGAAGGCCTCAGTTGATGTGTTTATGGTGTCATAATTTGTTAATTTTGGGTGACTGTATGGTAACTGCCAAGAGCCAGGCGGTGGTATTGTATAAACCTAAGTGAACAATTATCTGGGTAGAACTCTGGGAGGTGCAAATTCTTTTATTTTCACACAGTTAGAGCTTTTATAACCCATATGTATCAATAAAAAATTGAGACTGTCCAAGTACTTTAGGGCTCCTTGATATTTCTTTCCCCTCTTCTTTTTTTGGAAAGTCTATTCCAGGCAAAACTGATGCTACTGTGACAGTCTTGTTAAAATATTTTGGTTCTGAATTAAAGAACACTTTTAAGATGATAACCTGGATGGGTCTAAACTTAATCAGAGTTTAGTAAAGGCCCCAAAGATCAAATAAACTAGTGCTGTATAGAAGACCTGGATTTAACTGACATATTTCCTGAAGTATGTTATCTAAAGCCTTTGATTAAAGCTATATGAGCTAGCTTTAGTTAATGTTGAGTTTAAAGTGTGGAGAGGTATAGCATATTAAATCTGAAGAAGAGGGTTTGTACCAAAAAGTCTGAATAGCCTACTAGTATGCCAACCCCAAAAATGTCTAAACCTAAAAGTGATCTGCCAAAGGGACAACTAAAGAAGCTATAAAATTTAAAATATTTAGCTCTTATTAAGTTTAGTGGAGGGGGAGATGTATTAATATTTCTGCCCTAAAAAATAATAAATGTATCCAGGGACCTCACAGGATGCATTGGGTATGAGTTGAAGCCAACTACTGGATTAAACCAGGAACTACAAAGCAGACTTCAATTAACCTCCTATCCTGTGCAAGGGGTCCAATAGACTTCACCCTCAAGCGGGCACCCCAGCTTGGCAGCTGATATTGCATGTTCATGATAAATTGGTTTTCAGATGTTTTTTCTAGAATAAAAATATTTGAAAGAAACTTCACCTTGTTAGTTTTTGCTGTACTTGAAGCTCTTAATACAATTATATTTCCAAGAAGGAGTTGGGACAGGGTACAAAAAGGTTATTTTAACCCTAAAGATGTACCATTTATTATCCTTTAAATGCTTTAATGTATATGTTACTTTAAAGATATGCATTGAAAGAATAGTAGCTAAGAAAAGGATCCCAATTCTTTGCACTTAGGTACCATAATTCAATACAGGAACTGATATAATCCTTGTAACAGAGACACTTTTCTGAAAGGCATTTTTTAAAAGGATATACTAAGTGTACAATAAATTATGTGCCTTTTGAGCCTTTGCTGGTCCAAGACTGCATCTTGTATTTTACCTTGAAATTTCCCCCCTACTTTGGGAAGGCTCCAAAGGCCAAGGATGAGTTTGGGGTGTATTTTAAGATCTTGCCCAATAGGGTACAAGATTATATACGGTACCATACAAAGCATTCAGATTTAGGATTAAAAGATAAAGAAAAGTAGGTATAGTTTGTAAAAGTACCTTTAAGAGACCTGCTAAAAACTTATGGTTTGACACAAAAGGACTCATTGAGTTAGCTAACCCTAAACAAACTATATAGAGCAAAGTATTGAATAAAGATTTGTTGGTAACTAAAGATATATCCACGTAAGGATATTCCCTGTGAGAATATCTTAACATAAAGTTATTTAGACTATCCCTAATATTAAAGAATGGTGACAACAAGCTAATTGCTTTTGTCTAGCTATCTCCATCTGAATTGTACTAGATATTTAAAGCTCTAATAAATCTGGAAGCAAATCAAGACCTAACAAATTTGTAATTTACTGTAAACCTAAAATTAATAAAGATAAGATCCTAAGTAAATTTTGAAGTTATAATTGAAGATTGAAAAAAAGAAAAAATAAAAATTGAGTAAAAAAACCTGTTATAGTGATTGGGGAAAACCACTTAGAAGTTCAGCTTAAAAGCTTACTCTTCTGGTGTCTTTATTTATAGGCAAGAAAAACCAAGTCTTGGGGAAGATCTTCAGAGAAAAACAGGGGGTTTTCTGAAAAGATTGATTGATAAACCAGAGGGGAAACACATGGTGGTGGGGAAGCTTCTGGTAACAGAAAGGCAAAGATCTGCATGCTGTAGGGGAAGAAGATGGCTGTTGCGTAAGCAAGGAGTTGAAAGTAAAAAACAATCTTTAAAGTAGGAATTATATGAAAAAGTGAATTGAAACTGTGCGTAAAACGCAGAAGCAAAACCAAAACCAAAAGTGAAGTGTGAAACCAAAGCAAGAAGCAAAAACCAAGGTAATTGTTTGATTTAAAATCACTAATAATTTCTCAATGTAAAATTAAGTTTGAACTCAAACTTAAGATTGATTCAAAGCCTGCCCTTTGGGGCAGGGCACATCATGTATTCAGGGTTAATAAGGCCAGATTAGCTTCTGATTAAATAAAGGTGGCCCCATGTTATGCATCCAGTGACCATATTTCAAATGATGTCTTGATCCTGGCCAGAACCTGGGAGTTGGTATCTCTACTTAGGGTTGCAGAAGATATGATCCTATGGATATCTAATAATAAAGCCACCATCATGCCCAGTTCAGGCTAAGGTTCTGGAAAAATTGATGCCAGTTTGATTTATCTGGCTTTGGAGCTGTAATTTTGCCCTTGGTGAAGGGTAAGTTTTGGAGCTTTTTGTAAGCATAAATAGATTGAACATGATCTGCATATACTTTACCCTTTAAATCAACCAGGTGTAGAGGGATCTCAAGCTTTGAAGTTTGGTTCAGAGCTATAACTTTAATGGCTAAATATATTTTTGTTGGTTCTTTGGCATAGTTGCTGATCCCCTTGGTTTCACTAATGGAGGTTCATTGGATGGTGAGTGGGTGACCAATGATTCCAGAAAGAAGTAGCACCTTCATTACCTGGATCCTTTCAGGAGAATTGGGTTTCTCTGGTAAGGGGAGCCCAAATTTTCAGAAATGCTATGCTTTGGAAACCTCAATTATGAAAGCCATATATTTATTGCCTTTTTGTCTGCTCCAGCCCTACCCTAGCATAAAGGCTTCAAGGGACCCTATCTCACCCTCTTTTCTCTCATCAGCAGGTTGGATCATGTCAATCAAGGTGTATCCATAGGCATGGGGTGGCAATTGAGGTGGCCTACCACTTTCAGCAGCAGGTGTTGGGGCATGGCCAGATAAGTGATGGATGGTTTTAACAGCTATTTTCCATCTGATACCCTGGTATCCCTCTATTTTTGATGTATTTGATAGGAAATTTTGCCCATTGTGGTGGCCATTTATAGGTAGGTTGAATTAGATTTAAGCACCTGTAAAGGAGCTGCAGATGGTCACTGTTGCAACATCTACAGTTACTTCCTCTCAGGAATTAACTCTCTGAGAAATGACCTTGCTACCAAATAGTTGGTAGGCTCTTATTCTAAGCCCATCTTATGTGAGGATCAAGCATAACAAATCCTAAATGGAACACTACCTGGACAGGCCCCATGACTAACATGGCATACATGGACATAATTTGGCTTCTTAAAATATATAAAACCCTCAATACTGTAGATTCAAAACCTAAAGGTAAAAATGCGGGATTGTCAAATTGATTTTGCGTGAACTCACCAACATACTGGAATAATTTTCATCCTTTTATATAAAAAATTAAGTTTTTCTAGGATGAAAGTTACTCCATTAAGTCAGTGAGTTCACGCAAAAACAATTTGACAATCCTGTGTTTTTACCTTTAGGTTCTGAATTTACAGTATCTATATCAAATAAAGTATCATGCTCCTCTTAAATCCCTCCATTATTTTTTATTATACTTCTCAGAAGTATATATAATTAACATCACCAATAGAGATCAGTATTGGCCAGCAAAGGAAGGCATCCAATGAAATACCAAATGTGTTTAAGGATCAGAGAAAATGAAAGTTAAAGTGGTACATTTCTGTTCCCACCTTATATCCGCCCCCTGTCTTTTCATGAGGTAAGTTCTTCCATCTTTAAAGTGAAAAAAGTAGAATTCACCACAGGTGAAAGATAAGCTAGTAGACTTTAGAGATAGACCTATATCTAACCCCTTGATTGGATGGGTTGTAAAAAATACCTGGCTGGCATAGAGGGATCCAGATGATCATAGGATGAATATGTCCTTGCAGATGAACAGGATGATGCTCAACCTGCAGCATACCAATTGAATCCTCAGGGCCTGGTGGTTCCCTTTGCTTAACTGCTTGCCTGCCCTGGGGAAAGCTTTCTTGGCTGGGGTTACAAAGGTGGATTACAGAAGGGGCCTGTGCTTTGTTGGGCCAGTAACTAACCATTGCTTACCAGCTGTCAGGAATATTCCTGACATAAATCAAATCATTAATGAGTAACAATGCTAGAAAAGGAAGAGAAATATTCCGGTCAAAGAGGCAAATTTTAATGAGGACTTTCCACCTTTAATTGGGGGAAATAGAAATCAAACAAAGGACAAAATGGAATTTAAAAGTTGCTGGAACAATTTAACATCCGAGCAGACTCCCGCCGCAACCATGCAAGCGCCTGCAAGCACCCTCCCTGCGCCCAGTCAGCCGCTGGCGGGCCTCCTGCCAACTCCCTGCTCGCCCACTAAACCCCCACTGCCCAGCCAGCCACCTGCTTGCCCAGCCTGGCACCAGCGGGCCCGTTGCCAGCCCCCCACTTGCTTGCTTGCCTCTTGCCTGCCTCCCAGCCCCCAGCCAGGCCCCTGCTGGCCACCCGCTTGCCCACCCAGCCCCCAGGCCACCTGCTTGCTCCCCAGGTCCCAGTTGGCTGCCAGTCACCCACCTGGGTCCCAGGTCCCATCCCCCAGCCAATCAGAATCCACCATAACCAACAGCCAATCAAAAAAGTCCCTGATTGCAGGGAATAGCACATGGAATAATTTCTGCCCTGCAGAAGAAGAGCAAAACCAAAATTCAGATTCTAAAACCTATTCTGACCTTCCAGAATATGGGACAAATCATGTTTCAAAAGTTAAAAATAATCTTACTTCAAACCAATGGGATTCAGAGGACCACACCACATGCTTGAGCCCAGACCTCAGACAAACTGAACTTTCCAACACAAAAATAGATTTTGAAAGTCCCATGAGTCATCCCCATCACCTGACTCCACACCCAGGGAACATCATTGGCTCCAGGCAGGAATGGCCAAACCCCCAACAGATTGTCAAAGAACAAGAATTTGGCCACCTCTTCAAATTCAAATTCCCAATCAACTTGTCCAAACTTCTGGGTTCTCCAATTCCTTGCTTTCATTCCCACTCGCAAAATTTTGCAAGTGGGGAGCACTATAAATAAAGGACTCCTCCTCAGTAATAGCTTGTGCTATTATTGAGATTAATACCCTCAATAAAGTGAAATCTTACTTAAAACAACTTAATTCAACTTTAATAGTTAAAGCCTCAGCCAACCCCCCTCCAATCCAAGGAAGATGAACCACCTCATATTCACAGCTGTGCTCACAGCTTGCCTTGGAATTGTGGGCTATCAACAGGGAGCGGAGTTCTTTGAGCCCTCACCAGAAGGGCTAGGTAATGATCCTCACTATGACCCCGGACAACTTAACTCCTCCCACACTGGTCCCTGGTCTCCCCTGGTGTGGTGATCCACATGTGTGCGGTTTTGCAGGCAAGGGTTGATTTGGCTTCAAATAAAGACGATATGCTAAAGAATGACATTGTGTGGTTAGCTAGCAACGTTGTAAACTAGTAGGTAACATAGGGCTGCTAGGGGTAAGTGAGGTAAGCCTATTAGGTAACTTGGTCTACTAGGAGAAGTGAGGTAACCCTAGTAGGTAACATGGTCTACTAGGATAAGTAAGGGGAGCCTGGTAGATAACATGGTCTACTAGGGTAAGTAAGGCCTGGCTGGTAGGTAACAAAGGACTACCAGAGGCGGTTGTTGCCTCCACCAAGCAAAAGATGTTGGCTGCTTTGAGCTATAGCGCTTCACCTAGCAGGGAACCGTGGCTGCGGAAGGATGAAGACTGAAATAGCAAGCATGGAGCTTTGTCTGTTTGGGGGGAGTAGGTTTGGACCCCTGGCGGGTAACGCGGGCTGCCAGGGAGTGGAAGAGCTCTGAGGGCTCAACGTACCCTAATACGCTTGCGGGAGGTATGTGAGCAAGCACCCTGCCTAACAGACTGGCAGGGTGTCCTCGTTTATGCCCCTATGGGAGCTTTGGGGAAACCCAAAGTGAGCATTGGAGGGTATAGGCATGCTCAGAGGTGTCACCAAGGTGGCTTGCTTGGGGAAGCAAGCTGCAGAACTTGGTGTGATCAGGCCTCTGGGAAGTAGAGCTGATTACTCTGCAACCAAAAGCCCAGACTTCATCACCTGGGTGAGTAAAGACAACACATAGACATTGATCTATGGTTGAATGGCTTAAGTGGAGTGCCACTTGCAAGGGCCCAGTCAAACACCAGTTCAATGTAGACTCATGCCTGGGCCTACGAGTTCTGGTAATAGGGGCTGAGATAAAGAGCCAAAGTGGTTCACAGAGTTAGCTGAGAAAACTAGCAAGAGGGACTGTTTAGTCACAGTGAAAGATAGTTGATGAACTGTTAATTCATATTGAATGGAATGAACCAATATGGTTTAGTGTGTTAAAGGAACAAATGAGGTTCCTAGTGAGGATTTGGTGAGGAACTGGTTAGGGATAAGCAGAAGGACAAGAAGACATGATGAAGGACTAGCAGATCATGGTGTAGGATGGCCAAAGGACCAGAAGTTGGTGCTGAAAAACTGAAGAGCTGAGAGGATGACCTATCTGGACTGAATACAGAGGCTGGAAGAGCTTTGTTTAGTGACTTTTGAGAAGAAATTTGGATATAAAGAAGCAGTTAAAGAATAATTAAATACTGCCTGATTATTATTAAGAAAGGATTGAAAATTAAATAAGGGAAAATAAAGAGAAGAAAAAATAACCTATAGTTTGTTAGAACAATATGTTATTTTTATAAAAGAGATTAAAGAGAAAATGGACCAGAAAGAAGCTGGAAGAAGAATGGAGAAACTGTGAGGGTAAAAGAGCAAATTTTGCCGAGAACGGCTAGGAAAGCAAAAGGACAAGCAACAGGCAGGTTCAAAGATGCAAAAATTTGAAAGAAACACAGAGAAACGCAGAGAAACGTTGAAAAATCAAAGGATCAAAAATTGCCTAAGTAAAACATATGTGGAAGCGCTTGAGATTTGCTGGGGAAACGTGACGGGAATTACGGAAAAACTGTTTGAAACACAGAGCAGTTGTTTACCTGGAGCAGGACAGCTTTGAGTTTGAAACAGGGTCAGGAAAAGGTCATCTGGGTAAACTGTTTTGGCAAAACCGTTGAAGCAAGGCGTTTGATTGGCTGTGAACTGGAGCCTACTTAATCAGGTTTTTAAGGGCTTTAACTTGAGAGTTAAAGCCTAAAAAATGGGGAGCAGAAGCGGAAAATTCAGGGCTTTTATTGGCTGAAGTAAGTTTAAAAGTTTGATATATTATAGAAGAAGAAAAACAGGATAGTTTAAGCTTTAAAGAACCAGAGTTCTAAGAGAGGTTTTTGGTCTGAAACAAGGGGCTATAAAAGGGAGAGCTATCTGAGACTCTTCAGGGACTGGATCAATTGGATTACAAAGGCCATCAAAGCTACAGAACGAGCAGAAGACCAAGGATAGGAAGCCAGAGCTTAGTCAGACCACAGGAGCTTAAGATTAAGACAACAGAGCCCATAACTAAAGTGCCAGAGCCCAAGACCAAAGCAAAAGAGCCTAAGATTAAGGAGAAGGAGTCAAAGACCAAGTACAAGGAGTCCAAGATATTGTTAAAGGACTCCAAGTATTGGCATAAACCCTTTCTTATTCCCTACCCCAAGGCAATATCTCAGAAGGTTTCTAAGGGGATCTTCCTTCTGACAGAGAATAAAGCGCCTATTATGACCCCTATCTGAATTTCCTGTATGAAAAGAGTATTTAAGTCTCATGATTCAATTACCCCATATTTTCTATCTTAGCCCAGGGGATGAGGAATCCTATTGCCTAGGGTGCAAGAAGTTTGCCTCTAGTAAATCTGCCCAGGAGGAGTGGGAGAAGGTGACAAGGCATTTGGAGATGTCAAATAGAGGAAGAGAGTTCATCAGAGAAGATTTTGCGAGGCTACTACAGGATTGGTATTGGCCTACAGAAGGGCTGGCACCTGCTGAAGTCCAGGTATACGGTGGAGATGCTTGCTTGGTGATTGGAAAGGTACTAGAGGAGTTTGCCCTTATGCAAGTCAAGTATAAGCTTCTCACCAACCCTTCACCCCTGTTGGAGAATGACAACTCCTCCAAGCTGGTCCCTGGCTACGACCCAGGACACACTATGGGAACTGGTGACCAGGAACCCCACACCTGGTGTCCCCACATTCCTTGCTGTCTATTGCGGTTTACATCACTCTGTACTACGTCATAACCTACTTTGCCGGAAACTTTGGAAGATACAACGTCCACGCCAAAGTTTTCCGCTGGTTAATGACCATATACCCAATTGTCACTGCCTTGAATGGGTTCTAATTTGTCAACCTCCTGCCATATATGCTTCAAGTAGTATCTACCATCTCTGGGTATTACACCAGCTCCCTGGCCTGTGTTGTTTATTGGAAGCTTGCTGGAAATACGGGACACTTTGTGGGTCAAGATTTGCTCAGCTTTATAGCCTTGGTGAACCCTGGGCCTTTAAATATTAGATGGGATTGAGCTTATCAGATAGATTAAGCAAGGGTACAATGTTCTTGGAGCATTTGATCATCAGATACATCCCAATACCCTTTGGACTAAGGAGTTCTGCTATAGTTTAAGGTGTGGGACATACTGTTACACACTAAGATTCTTTATCCCTGGTGCCCTTGGGCATGTATTCATAGGGATCATACATGAAAAACAAAGAGATGGTCCATTGATAAGTATAGTGCATATGTATACTTCTCCTGGGGCGCTGAGTAGGTATTTGTATTATTACTATGCATATGAAGGATCTTATGGACAGCTAGAGATATATATGGGTACTATATGAGCATATTTAAGGCGGATATGGGATCCTGAACCAGCCATAGTGATAAAGAAATGTTGCCTTGACATAAGAAGTGAGATTGGCTATGGAATGTGTATTTTCTGGCTTGAGACGGTGTCTAAGTTGATCCAATAAAAATTAACACACCTATGCTCCTTTTTGAGAAGCTATAATAGTTTCAGGAATATTCCTGAAACTTATAGTTGTGTAACCAACAAACTGTCACCTGTCATCAACTTGAAGGCACCCACTGCCACCAAGAAGACATTTGCCGCCAATGTTCAGACATCAGCTGCCACCAAGCAGATACACACTGCCATCATGCAGAAGCCCACCACAACTAAGCCGTCACCCGCTGTCAATGTGAAGGCGCCTGCCGCCACCAAGCAGATGTCCACTGCCACCGCGCAGGTCCCTGCCGCCATCAAGCAGATACATGCTGCCACCATGCGGAAGTCTGTCACAACATAGCTGTTGCCCACTGTCAACGTGCAGGCACCCGCCACCAAGCAGATGTCTGCTGCCACCAAGCAGATACATGCCGCCACTGCGCAGGCCCCTGCCACGGCCAAGCAGATGCACACCGCCACCACGTGAAAGCCTGCCACCACCAAGCTGTTGCCCACTGCCAATGCACAGACACACACCACCATTAACAGATGCATACAGCCACTGCGCAAGAGCCTGCCATTCTTGCCAGCCCCACCTGCAAGCCATCTGCAAACCAGGCACCCATAAGCCATCCTGCCACCTGCCAGCCACCTACCAGCCTTTGCTCTCTAATGCCAGCAGGCCAGTCCCCATCCACTCCTTTGGGAAATAGCCAAATTGGGAAATCAGGAAAGGCAATTTCCCCAAAGCCAAACTTGGGAGGAACTGCTGCCCAATTTGGGAGCTTGCCAAATGGGGAATTAGCTGACAGGCTCTCCAACAATGAAAATCATGCACCAAATTTAGTAAATGAATTCAGATGCATGAAGAATGCCCAACTTACACTATGTCAATGCAAACTGGGATCCAGCCAAACCTTCTCAATTGCCAGGCACCCAAGCCAACTTAGAAAAGGGAATAAAAGATGCAACTCAGACTCTTGGTTCCCCAATGCCATGCCTTTCAATAATCATGCCTTACAGGTCCACTAGTATAAATAAAGACAAACCCCTCAATGATAGTTTGTACTATCATTGAGTGAATATCCTCCTCAATATTATCACATTAATCAATCCGTTACCTAGGCTAATCAAGTAACCTTACTAAACCCATTACCCCTCCCCAAGTCAGAAGATGAACTACATAATCTTCACAGCTGTCTTGACAGCTTACCTTGGGATAGGGGGCAACCAGCCAACCAATGCTCAGTTTAGTCCTGAACTACAGGGACCAAAAGGATACCGTACAATAAACCAACTCACCTCAACTCAATGGATTTAAACCTGTTGTAACTGTGCTGTTTTAGAAGAGTTACATGGGGAAAAATTTAGAAGATAGATAATAATCTTTATTGTGAGATAGTGATTATATAGCTATTGTGAATCAATGGATAGCAGGAACGTGATTGGTGATCACATGGCTGGATGGAAGAGGGGAGTGGCTTGATCCTGATAATGAGTCAAGTGCCAAATTGAGGTATCCACCGTGAAGGATCATCATCTGTTCATGTTGATGAATTTGGTAATTTGAGTTGACTTCCTAGTCTGGCTTTGGATGACTGGGTAATTGGATTGCAGGTCACAAACCCGCTTGGTTGGAACCTTGCTGGTGGGTCAAGCCTGCGGTTTCAACACCCCCTGACTGAAGGTCGGCCTCCTCTGGGGGCAGGTTGTCAGGTAGGTTGTCAGGAGCCTGGGCGCCATATTGAACCAGTTGTTGTTCAGTGGCAGGCAGGGTGGTCTCTTGTTGCTTCTGTCTTGCTTTACAGGGTTGTAGGCGGTTGTGGTATAAGGTCTTGTCTTGCTTGCGTTTCCCAAGCCCTTGCACAAGGTAAGTGTTATTGTTGTTTACCTTTAAAATGATTTCTGGCCCTACTTTTTTGGGTTGTAGTTTGCTTTTGTCAACATTCATGACCCAGACTTTGTCCCCGGCTTCATGTCTCTGGCAGATGGGAATGAAGGTCTTTTGTAAGCGTTCCTTTTCTTTGGTTACTTGTTCGCTGTTGGCCTCCATTACTTGAGGATCAGAACAAGGGGGGACTTGACTTGGGATTTCCAGTTTGGGTCCTGTCAATGCTTGAATGATATTTGTATGTGTGCTGTATACCAGTTCAAATGGGCTTTTTCTGGTGGATCTGTTCACTTGGGTTTGGCACACAATTAATGCAGTTGGTAGCTGCTTATACCAGTCTTCAGGTTTCCCGGCAGTAAGTTTGGCTAGGGCTTGCACAAGGCTACCATTAAGCCGCTCTAAACATCCATTGGCCTATGGATGGTATGGTGTTGTGACGGTGTGTTTGATCCCATTCTTGGTGAGGTAAACATTGGTGTCTTTAGAGGTCAATTCTTTGCCTCCATTGGTTATCAGGAGTTCTGGCTTTCCAAACCTGCTGATTATTTCCTTGCCAATGAATTGTAGGACATCCTTGCTCGTGTGTGTTTTCACCGCTTGGGCTACTGGCCACCTTGTTGCAAAATTAATGGCTGTGATGATGTATTTTTTGTTGTTGTGCTTTCCTAGCATGGGGCCCACAATGTCAAGAGCCCATACTTTGAATGGTAGTTGGGTTTGAATGGGGAGTACAGACTTAGGCGGGGTTTTGCTTTTGGCAAACTTTTTGCAGACCTCAAACTGTTCTAGCACTTCCTGGACATTGCAGTATTAGGTTGGCCACCAGGCTTTATGTTTTAGGAATTTTTATAGATTTTGGCTCTTAGTATGTCCGAGATCCCTGTGATAGCAAATAATGGTATCAACTCATTGATGTGTGGGGATGTAGGGAATGGTCGTGCCATCCAACATTTTTCTGTGAAGAGTCCTGTATACATCAGCAAAGAGGTGTTCATTCTTGATGACTGTTTCTTTGGTGATATTGGTTGTGCCTGCAGGGAACCCTTTGTCTTTTGTACGGAGCACTTGGAGAGGCCAGTCTTGGTTGAGCCCATTCTCTCCCCTAGAAGCGCGGACATACAGACAGGACAGGGCGTCCGCCATGGCAAGCTCAGCCCCGGGCTTATATTGGATGAGCATGTTAAACCTTTCTAAGATTTCCATCCACTGCGCTTGGCGGCGTGACAGGTTTTCTTGTGTCTTGAAGTAGATGAGCGACTTATGATCAGTTAGTGCTGTGAATTCTTCCTGCTGTTCCAGGTAACAGCGCCATTTGACTAGGCAGTGTACAATGGCCATCAGTTCTTTGTTGTGGATCGGGTATCAACACTTGCCATCCGTCAGTTTGCGCAACTTGTAGGCTACAGGCAGGAAGTCACCATCACTATTCTTAATTCATAGTAATCCCCCAATGGATGCATCTGAAGTGTTGGTTTCCATTTGGTACTCTCTGTCTTGTTTGGGGTATTGTAAGATGGGAGCTGTTGTGAGATTTTCCTTGAGACGTCTAAAACAGAGGTCATGTTGGGGGGTCCATAAAAACTTGGACTTGGCGCCTGTTATGGCGGACAAGGGGGCGGTCAAGACGCCATAGTTGGGGATGAAGCGTTGTACATAGGCCACCATTCCCAAGAAGGTGCGGAGTTCTGATTTGTCTTTGGGAGGTGGCATCTTGCAGATGGCTTGTATCTTCTGACTGTCGGGTTTGATGCCGTCCTTTGAGACTATGTGTCCCAAGAAGGGTAGTTGCTCTTGGAAGAACTGGCATTTGGAGGGCTTGGCCAACAGTTTATGCTGTACCAAGGTCGCAAAGACTTCCTCCAGGTCTTTGTGGTGTTGTTCCACCAAGGGGCTATAGACAATAATATTGTCCAGGTACACTAGGGCGTGTTTACCTATGTGTGGCGCAAACACTTTATTAATGAAGGTTACAAAGGTGGACGGGGCATTGGTCATGCCAAAGTTGAGTACCACACATTTTTAGGGACCATACTTAGTGCAGAAGGCTGTATTGGGGATGTCTTCCTACTTGATACAAATCTGATTGTAGCCTGCGGTTAGATCAATCTTGGAGAAGACGTGGCTTCTCTAAAGATGTCAAAGAGATTATCAATTAGTGGCAATGGGTAAAAATTCTTAATGGTGACTTTGTTCAAGGCGCGGTAGTCTGTGACCAGGCGTAAGGTACTGTCCTTTTTAGCCATGAAGAATACAGCGGCCCCAAAGGGAGACTGTGAGGGGCGGATAAGTCCTTTTTCCAGTGTCTCCTTGAGATAGGCGCGCAGGGTGTTGTCCTTGTTTGGGGTCAGCCTGTAAATGGAACGTTCCTTGGGTACAGCCCCCTTGAGTTGGATAGAGTGTTGGATGTGTTTCTCAGGGGGTAGCCCAGGTAACGCTTCTTTAAAGATTTCTGGGTGACGGGCCACAATGTTGCAATCTTGAGGTGTGGAGGTGTCCTGGTGGTCCTTGAAGTGTATGATTTCATACTGGAAGGAGTCCCAGTCAATTGCTTTCAGTTTTTCCTTCTTGTCCAAAGTCTCTGTGATGCGTATAAAGACGTGGTTGTGTAGGAGTTGGTCTACAGAGTCTGGGTAGATCTGGTGGTTGACACCTTCACGCTTGATGGTCAACACTGAGGTTGCCCAGTCCACGTGGGGGTTGTTTTTCCGCAACCAGTCCAGTCCCAGTATAATATCAAACTTAGGGAAGTCAATGACGGGACCTTGGATGGTGGAGTGGAGGTTCTCAAGCATGACAGAGAAGGGGGCAGTTTCCTTTGTCACAGCAATGTGGTGTTCATCAGCCAGGACCACGTTTTTAATCTTCAAAGGATTAGTGGCCAGCTTGAATTTATCCACAAAGCTGCTGTTGATTAAAGTTCAATCTGCGCCTAAGTCCAGGAGTGCTGATCCTGTGTAACTGCAAAAGCAGAAAGGGTAAGACATCAATTTATTGGGATGTCTGGCAATGGTGTATAGTACCAGGTCTTCCGAGGGTACTTGGATCATTGGACATTAGTCCACGTCCTCAGGTCAGTATTTATTGTTGGGCAAGTCAGGAGTTGTGTGGGGAGAGCTTGGCTTTCTAAGTGCTCTCCCCAGTCTTTTCCCTCATCTTGGTTGCCTTGGGTGGCAGTGACACAAAAATGGGTATAATTTGACTGGCTGTTATTTCCATTCCCACTCTCATTCAAACCTGTGGGTTTGTGGTTATTGTTGCTGTTGCCTCCAGGAGGTGATTGAGAGGAGCGCCCGCTTGGATGGGAGTCCTTGGGCCTTTCTTGTTTCCCAGTCTGTGCCTTGTGTAGAGCGTTGGATGTTTGTTCTGCTTTTTCTGCTTCACAGTACAGGCTTTGCAGGTTTGTTACCTGGTCCAGGTTCACATGTCTCATTGCGTGCAATTTGAGGGCGTTGTAGTACATGAGGTGTGTTGCTGGGGTATCAAAGGCCATGTCGGATGGGGCACGGAGACAGAGTTTCTTGTAGGCGCGGGTGAGTTCTTTAACAGTGCCTGTCTGGTTCAGGCTCTTTACTTGGCGTATGATCATGAGCACCGTATCCTTAAGCAAGAATCTTGCCAAGAAGTCCTGTTTGAAGGTGTCCCAGTTCTTGTCAGTGTGCTCTTTGTGCCACTTGTCACACCAGGTGCCAGCGTCATGGGTCAGGCAAATGGAAATCTCTGCAATCCAAAATTGTTGTGGGCATTCCATCTGAGCCAGCTTGCTTTGGGCAGACTGGATCCATGCGGCAGCATTGTTGTTGTTGGCCCCTGCAAAGGGCTCCAAGGCAGCGCTGCAAAGTCTTTGTGCAACATAGGCGGGCAGGGTGGTTTTGTCAGCTGGTTGTGGCACCAAGGAAGGTGCCTGAAAGAACCCTTGGGTGGACAGGGCGTTGAAGGCGGGTAGTGGGATCACCTTGTTTTGGTAGAGAACAAAACCATCAGGTATCTTGGTACCAGGAGTATACAGAGTCCAGTTGGGCGGGAGGCCAGACATAAAACTGTCAAGGATTTGTTGGCTGCGGTGTGTGCGGGTAACAGGCGGAATTATTCAAGATAAGGTAGGATGGAGAACCTACCTGTGCTACCAATGTTGTAACTGTGCTGTTCTAGCAGAGTTACACGGGAAAATATTTAGAAGATAGATAATAATCTTTATTGAGAGATAATGATTATATAGTTCATGTGAATCAAGGATAGAAGGAACAAGATTGGTGATCACACAGCTGGATGGCAGAAGGGGGTGGCTTGATCCTGATAATGAGTCAAGCGCCAAATTGAGGTATCCACCGTGAAGGATCATCATCTGTTCATGTTGATGGATTTTCTAATTTTGAGTTGACTTCCTAGTCTGGCTTTGGGTGACCGGGAATTGGATTGCGGGTCACAAACCCGCTTGGTTGGAACCTTTCTGGCGGGTTAAGCCTGCGGTTTAACAAACCCATGGACACTTCTGGTGTCATCTCGCCCAACTCCCAACTTGGCTACTTATGTGATCCCTGCAGCTATGCTACTGTACCTTGAGTCAGCATTAGAAAATGCAACATCCTTATCAAATCCTTCTGTCAGGCAATAAACTTCTATCCAATTGTCTATGCCTTGAACGGCTTTGAGCCGCCAAACCTGCCATCTTATGTTACTAAAGTTTTACCCTCAATACTTGGGTATTACAAATAGACTGTTGGGCTCCTCAATTAGGATGATTGACCTGTTATTGATATGAAAAGTGTTGATTGATTTGAAGATTTTTCTAGTAACTTAATGGTTACTGAAGCCCTCTTGAAACACTGGGTTGCCTGCAGCAACTTGATAGAGATCTACCACCCCATGTTGGATACAGCAGCTCTGTGAGCATTTGGGATCAGGCTAGTAGGGAATAAAACCAAGCTCTCAGCCACAATAAAAATTGTGGTTTCAGCAACAACTGAACAGTTGTTGCCAACAATCCCCAGGAGGCCACAGGGGGGAGAAATCAACTGAACACCAAAAGCAACAGAAAAAACCAAATGGCCAAATTAGACTAACAAATTTTGAACTTTATTAGAGTAGAGAATGATGAAGCAAGGTCTTTTACAGCTCTTGCATTCATTTAAGGGAGGGAATTGGGGTGGGAGATTGAATGTCACCAAACCAATTGACCAATAAAATGAGCAAATATGAGTGCATTTTGCAAGGCGGGAAAATCTTGACAAATTTTGAATGGACATAATAAAAAGGGAAACTGGCACAAATAAAAATTGAGGAACCTGCTTTGGACGCAATTACCACTGCTCCTGGCTGCTCTTGCACATGATATTTAACCAGGGGTGTCTCTTGGGTGGGTTAGGTACGGCATATTTGGAATAATTCCAAAAGTATTAATTCTTGGGCTTTTCAGTAACTTTTGGATAGTTGTTCAAACACAATTTGGTTGAGGTCCCAAAGCATTTGGCAGGAATTGAAGTGAAGGCCTAAGAGGAAGGTGTAACTTTACAAGCTCCAAGGCTTTGCTTTCTATATCTGGCACAGTCTTTGGTTGCTTGGTTAGGATAAAGGGTATAGGTGATTTATTGTAGGGCTGTATAGAATTCTGGAAATTTCTTCTCTTAACAGCGCTCTGTAGCACCAGGGCTCTTGGTAGTTGGTTTTAAAACATTAATCATATATACTTTGTAGCTAATGACAAGAACTAAATGTAACTTCTAAAAAGGGCTTGAAAAAACTTCATCCTTCTGCTAACCCTAAGATATATAAATTATTTTGTTGTTGCTATCAGAAATGATAATTTGGATGCACCTGAACCCCAAAGTAAGGAACCAGAGTCAAACCCTGGACAAACCCTTCACAGACCACCAGACTCATAGTCTGGGAACCCAATAACCCACTACCAATTAATAAAGTTGTTGTCAACCTGCCAGGACCCAAACCTTTAACTGTCACACAGGGTTCTGCAAGCAAACTGCCAGTGCAAGATGCCAGGAATTTCCTCAAGGTACCAATACCTGACACTGGTGGTTTGCTCAGTGAAATGCCTGATTTCCCCAATGAGAGTTATTCCAAACTCCCAAAAAAGCCCAGGAAGTGGCACTGAACCTGAAAAGACACACAAAGCCTGAGTCACCAAACAGAAGAATTTAAAGTCTTCTCACCCCAAAGCGGCCAGTGCCAACCCGCCAGTGCCAAGCGCCACACTGCCATCTAAGACCCCCAATGCCAACCCACCCAAGCCCAGAAAACCCAACCAGGAAGTGAAGCCTGGAAGTGTGATATAAATACCTACCAGGCCAATATCAATCCCCATTGTCATTTTTAAATAGAGGTTATGAGATATTGGTTTCCCCAACTATTGCCGTATTTTATTCTTGCCATCTTCCAGTTAACCTCAAAATTGTCTGATCCTCCTGTCGCCCTATCAACTACTTATTGTCTACCAGGTGCTCCTTCTGGTCCTGTCTATTTATGGAATATTCCTCAAAGCTTGAATATAAGTATTGCATCTCTGATAAGATATTAGCATGGGATCCCTTGGCCCAAACTAAAGCGTTAACCAGATATAACAGAAAGGGCCCTTGACACATTAATGAGTCCCGCCTGTTCAGAGATAAATACAAATTTCTCCCTGCCTATCAATTAGACATGAAACTGCCTGTCACCCCCAAGCCTATGCCTGCATCTGCTGCTGGGCTTTCCCTGGACCATACCAACAAGCTATTTGGGATAGTATACATTACTCTCACAGAAGTAATAGATACTATTGTTCCCGCCACCAGCCTGTGGTCATGGGTGGGCAAGTCAATGTCCTATCTCATTAAGTTAGCACTAATCCTATGGTGGGCCCTGCCCACCCAGTCCGCAACCCGCCAGTTCCCAAACACTAGAGAGCTGGCAGATTAGGGTTGGTTCCATGACAGTTGCTTACTTTTTTTGGGTAGAAGTCTTTGGTGGCCTTCCTGGACAGTTTAGGGACCCTGAGGTTATTACTATGTTTTCTCCTAGTTGTATCAGCCTTGGCTAACTGTTATGCCTGTATGAACTTGCTGTTGCTTGGAGTCTCCCTGAAGCTTCCTTGTTCTGATACTTGGGATGTGATAACCCAGTTGTTTGACCCACATGGTTATCATTGGGCACAGTGTGTATCAGCTGTATTGATGCTATGATGGTAGGTCACTTTCTTGTTAAATACTGAAAATGTCTTATTCAACTGACTTTAGAAGATAGACACTTTTATTTTTCACTTTAATTGCATATGTTATCTGTTGGCAACCACTACCTCTAATTAACTCTTTTAGGGGAGTCATATATCTAACTTGGCACCTTTTTGTAGCTGATGAGCCATTTTAGCGGGTTATGTGGGGTCTTTTATTGATTACTATGATCTTGTCCAAAAATGAATGATCATTGATTGGGATTGCTGTTTAATTAATAATATGTATCTTGATTTGGATGTCCTTGTAGAATAAGTTATATGATTTCACAGAAGAGCAGATTTTCAAGGTTGGGGCAAGTTTTTGATGTATATATGGCTTGATTTCAACACAGAAGCTGGGTACACTTGATCTCAGAGTTCCATAGTAAACATGATCAAGCCTGAGGAGGTGACCCAATTTTTAAATTTTTGTAGCCTTACCCAGATTATTTTTATTGGATTCTTAATCCTTCTTGCCTATTGATGGCCAACTACCTGTTTATGGATCCATTCTAGGGTGATTTCGTTCATCTAAGCTTTGGGAAACTGGGTTTACAGGCTGTACGCTAATGAGGGTGGCCTTTGGTAAAGTATGGAGAGTGCGGGGTACATTTATTTTTAATTTCCTTTTAAAGGCTTGTAAATGACTTTTATGGCCAGTTGGTTCTATTTTAAATTTCCGCCATGGCATTGTATCGCTGGCGTTGGGATGATATCTGAGTTTAGTGGAAATCCAAAGCTCAACGAATAGATGGTTGTTGCCCTACGTTCCAAACATTTTTGCATGAAAAATATGCTGTGCTAATCACTCTTGGATGAGTAGCTCTATTTATAGATGTGGGATTTTGCTCTTATAATGATACTAGATTTAGAGGAATAAGGTGCTGCTAAAAATAAGTTTGATGGTCATCAGGAGTGATGATGTTCTGTAGCAGGGGCTTGAATGTCACATTGCCGTTGAAAAGCGCTACGGAGCCATTTGATTTAAACAAATAAATGTGCTCGATTGTCTCGGGATAAATAAACATTTCTAAATGGAAGCGAGGGTTTAATTATCCGCAATGCCATTGGTATAAAGGGAAGATGTGACTTGCAAAAGGGACATTGGAATGAAATCCTTCCCTGTATTCTCCCTTGTTGCTTCTGTCCTTGGCTCTTGTCCCGATGCCGCCAAAGAGACTTGTCTCCGCGGTGGTAAAGCAGCCGAGACTTGCACTGGCATGAGCTGCCCTCCCTGCTGGGTGCCTCAAGGTGCTAACAAGTGGGACTGCTTCGAAAAATTGAACCGCCTTGACAATACAAAGGCTTGTCCACCTTGGGAGGGCCTTGTCGATATCACCATGCTCCCATCCAAGTGCAAAGACACCAAGCCACTTGCCAAGCGCATCATCTGCCCTGACGTCAGCAAGAACACTTGCTATGGCGGTGGTGACCTGAACTACCCTTGCCAGGGCGCCAACTGTGCCCCCTGCTGGGAGTACGTGAACAACCAGTGGAATTGCTGGGCTCCCCACAAATTCGTGTGCAGCGGCACTAACCAGATTGATATCCGTGATTTGCCTGCCAACTGTGAGTTCCTTGGATAACCCATTAAGCCTTCCGCCTCGTTCTGATCGCTCATACAGTTGTCTGATTAATAATAAACCAGACCTATTTATTTTTATGTTTTAAAATCTCGCTTGGCTGGCACAATTAATACGGTTAACCCAACCTATAGAGCACATGTTGATGCATGGTTTCTCCACCATCGACGTATTCGCATGCTGGGTGGACTACAAACCTTCTTAACCCTGATGGAGTGTAAAAAATTCTTATTTTCTACATATCTCTAAGATTTATTCTAGTCATCTGAAATCAAAGTTTTGTAACTGACCTATAATCTCCCTCCCTTATCTCACTCACCACACTTTTGATGCTTGTATTAACTGATCCATATAGGCAGGCACTACTAGTGTGGTTTACCCCTGTTGTCCCTTTTCTTGTTTGTGTTGTATCTGTGATATTTGCTGTTCACTATAACAATAGCAGATAAAGTCTAAATCTATATAGCAATAGTTTGTGAAAAACTTAAAAGCTGTCTGGCTTATAAATCTCAATCAACTGGAGAGCTAGGCACCCACCTTATTTCTGAAAAAGGGTTTCTGAGATATCAAAATCCAGCATTAAGATATCCTTTCTAGTATTTTAGAATATAGTTTCTAAATAAGAAACTGTAAATGATGTCATATTTGGTTCCTCAAGACTATTGCTGGAAATAGAGCGGGTACCAGAAGCTATACAGAGCTCTAAACCAACCATGATAGCTCAGGCTGGTTTAAACAGAAGTGGCTCCGGAAAAGGCTGGTTCAAGTAGCTCCAGCCTGCTGCTGGCTGCTATATACACTTAAGTTTTCACAGCTGTTGAGATTGAAAAGCCAAAGTCTTGCATGGAATAAAGTTAAATATCATACACAAGATTTTATTCATATCATTGTATATGTAGGAGTTAATAAGCTAGCAAATAAAACACACAGCTCTTTGCCATAGGTCTGGGCTTGCACAAGTTTTCGACATCTCATGCTGAACCACATACTCTACTCTATCACTTCTGCTTCCCATCAAGACCAGCACCATGTGGCAGAAGTCACCCCATATATCCATTTTTATTGATTATGCTAATATTAAGTGCATTGGATATTGACAATGAACCAGATATATCTCAGCCCTGATCTTCTCTTGTAGGTTTGCAGTGTCCTAAGCTGGTTGCAGGAATCACATCTACTAGCCTGGGAATCAGGCCTACATCTCTCCTCTATTTTTCTTCCCTTAACAGAAGAGGCTTCCCCCTCCCCATAGAAACCTCTGGTCTATGCTGTTGCCACTTTGATGTATATCAAACACCCAGCGCACCAAAGTCATACAGTAAGATCTGGTCTCAAGATACAAAGGATCCACCCAAATTATCAAGCTTTATCATGTTTGCTATGCTTAATAAGGCCTGGTTAAAGCTGCACACTACAGCAGAGGGCTTGGGAAGAAATCAAGAGCAGTAGCAAACCAAATCCACCCCCACACCCCAAGGTACTTTAAGGGCTGCTTGGGCCAAGCCCTGAGCAGCTGGGGCTGGTTGCTAGGGCCAGGCTACCTGCCAAAGGCTTGTTTAAGCTAGATATATATCTCTCTATTCCTGTCTTGGCTAAAAAAGACAAGAGCTGAAGGATCCCAGGGAACACCCAAGCCATATCAGGTCCTACCCTTGGGTTGAGCAGCCTGAGCCAAACCATGTGGTCTAGAACAGCTATCTAATAGGGAGATTGAGAGCCTGACCTCTTCCCAGAAGGGTTTACAAAAGCTCAACTGGGTCTTTATAAAGCTGACATAAAACTGCATATCAGGGCTGTTCTGGCTGGATGTAGAGGCAGAGAGCATAGACAGGTGGAATGACTGTGGTTGGGAGAAGCTCAGTACTCAGATCAGGATAAAGATCCAAGCTGCAAGGGACCAATTATTAAGGGTAGCAGATTGTTTTTGGCTACAGCGGAAAGCATTCTGCCGTCCTGGAAGCACCCAGGTGTGCCTAGCAAAGTGGGCGGCAACAGTGGCAAAACTGGCTGTAGGGATGCAGAAGTGAGAATTCAAAGGTGAGAATCTAAGAGTAGCCAAGCCGACAACTTCAAATTTTTGAAATTGAATTAGAATTGCTCATCTGGAATTGGAAATTGTTATGATCATATGAAATACTTTCTATGCATTCTCCCAACTAAAAGTTGAGAAAAAGTTGCTCCTATATTATAAAAAGACATTTTTAAAGTTTAAGTATGGTTGGCTTGGCCAGTTTTAGATTCTCTCTTTTGAATTCTCACTTTTGCATACCTACAGTCAATTTTGCCACTGTTGCCAAGTGGGCCAAGGCTGTGGGTGCTCCAGAGAGAGTACAAAAAGGGCCCTGGTAAGCAGAGGTAATACAGTCACCAATAGCACGTCCGGTCGCAAAGAGGGTTTGGAAACCCAAACCCAGAGCCAGGATGTTTCTACCGGAAGAGCCTGGAGCATTGATCCTGGGGTCCCAAAGCTTTCAAGAAGGGCGTAAAGGTAACCACATCTAGATCTATTGATAAAAAAGCATTGGGTGTGTTTCTCTGGTGTACCTGCTTGAATCCTGCAAGGTTACATCTGGTGTGAGTATGTGTAAGAGGAGAGAAGTTATAACTGATACTAGCCACAAGCTCTATGTAAGGGATGAGGATGATGGAGAGGAAGAAGTGCAAAGCTCTACCCCACTATAAAGGGGCAGCAGGTGCTGAGAAAGATCACTAAATACTATACTCAGATCCTATTCCTGTTATCCCTAGCCAGGCCCCAAGATGCGGCCCATCCTCAACACCAAATGTATCATATATATTGAGCTTGTGAAGTGCATGGCTGATTACATGAATTTTGTGGGTACTTTTGAAACCTCTTCAAAATTGGCCAGGTGCCTACACCAGGTCTACAGAAAAGCTGGGCAAACTGGCCTGCTCTGTAAGGACTTGCCCAGTGAGGTACAAGCTTATATATAAAGGCATATTGAGCTAGAGGGCTTACATTTAAAAGGTATAAGTAAGTTGATAAGGGTTGAAACAATACCTTAATAGAAATGGCTAGGATTTTATAGTGTGTAAAATGCGGGGATAAATTCTGTATCATTCCTAAAATGACTAGGTAAGAAGGTGTATCCCCTAAACTTCATGTTGTCACAAGAGGTACATCAATGTTCATAAATTTGCCATAAGAATAAGATGTTAAAAATCTATAAACATTTTCTTTAAAATTTAAGTAATTGGATAGTAAAGCAGCAGTTTGTTGATTCACTACCTCCATGATGAGCAACTTTACTATTAAAAACAGACCACGTCAAATTTCTTTAAGGTAATTCTAAGTAATTCTAAAAAAATCTCTAACTTTTATAAAGATAATTTCAAAGAATTAACAAAATTGGAAATCAAGATTTAAAAGAAACTAAAATTTAAAGTTAAATTTTTTGTAAATTGAGTAATTGAGAGATAAATTTTAACTTCAAATAAAAATCAATTTTATAGGATTTAACAAAATTGGAAATCAAGATTTAAAAGAAACTAAAATTTAAAGTTACAATTTTTGTAAATTGAGTAATAGAGATATAAATTTTAATAGAAAGAAAATCAAATCTTTAAAGTTTAAAGTCTTTTTGGCAAGAAACTTAGAATTTTGGCTTATGCCTACTCTTCCTTGTTGAATTTATTTATAGTTATTGATAGAGGAATAAAATACCATATGTTTGCAACTGCAAACAGAAAAAAATAAGGTGGAGAGTTGTTTAGGAGGTATATGTTGTAATGGTGAATTACTAATAGAAGATAATGGGTAAAAGATGATCTTTATTCAATATGGTGTGGGGTTATATAGAGGTATGATAGGCTATCTGATATTGAATATACAGTGATGTTGTTGCAACTGAACCAATGAGAGTTCAGTACTTGGAATTGGGGAAGACAACAGTCCAATAGGAAAGGACATAATAATAAGAATAAGGTATTGTTTATTGTAGGATATTGTGATTAATATACTAAATGGGGAAGCCACAAGGCCACAAGGGGGTGGCATAGTGGGGAGTTCCATGTAGGGTTTGGAGCCAAGGAATAACTTGTGTGGGTATCAGCAGGTTGAATTGGCAACGCTCCTAATTAGGATGAAGTACCCACCATTCGACATTGCCATCAGATTAATTCATAACATTAGATACGTCAAGGGGCAACTCATCAAGCACCCCCTGTGTATTGTAAGATATGTTAGCAGGCAAGGCTGGAAACTTGGTTGTAACACCCCCCCTTGCTCCCTGCTTGTTGTCAGACACCAGGACTGGAGTCTGCGGAAGGTCTGGGAAGGTCTGCACAAACAACCTTTGTGTGGGGATGGCACGGCAGAGACGCAAGCAATTGTGGTGAAGTTTCTTGGTGTTTCCCTGGACATCCTTAAGTTGGTAGGTGTGGTTGTCATAGATGGCAGCTACCTTGAAGGACCCTAGGTGGTTGGGCTCTAATTTGGCAGAATTGGGATTGAGGGTGTAGACGGGGTCACCTATGGCGTATCTAGCTTTGAGGTGTTTTGTCCCCCCTGCAATCTGCTTGTGTTCAATCTCTCAGGCTTTGGCACGCCATTGATCTAGGGAGGGAGTTGGCACTAAAGGGGGCTTGTCAGGAACCTTGGACTGTAGTTTTCCCTGTTCAATCCCTGTCAGACTGTCAGGTGTTCCAAAGGCCAGGGTGTTAGGGCTGAACCCAGTGCCCCTGTTGATTCTTGCTTGCAGGATCAGTAGGGCAGTGGAAAGATGTTCAGTCCACGCAGTGTTAGGGTGCTCTTGTGAGAGCTTGGCAATCAGTTGAACCAGGGAGCCATTTAGCTGTTCCACGCGTCTGTTGGCTTGAGGATGGTAGGGGGTCATGACTATATGTTGGAGCGCGTTCTTGACGCAGTATGCCTTCACAACGTGTCCAACAAGTTTGGGCCTACCATCTGTGATGAGACGCTTGTACGCCCAAAGCGAGCCACAATTTCCTTGTCAATAAAGCGGGTAACAGTGGTGGCGGTGTGGTTGGTTGTGGCCCAGGTCACTGGCCAATGAGTGAAGTAGTTGATAGCAGTGATATATAATATACTTCTTACCCAGTCTGTCTTCAGGAAGCGGTCCCACAATGTTGAGGGCCCACTGTTCAAAGGGCTCCATAGCCTTGATGGGTAGGACAGACTTGGGAGGTGCAGGTTTGGACATATTCTTTTCACACAACACACACGTCTCAAGGAGGTCCAAGATGTCTTGGCGCATGTGCGGCCACCAGACCTTACGTTTCATAATCTTGAAGAGGTTACACCCTCTGATGTGACCCAAGGTTTGGTGGTAGTGCAAGATGGTGTCCCCTTGTTATGTGGTGGGAATGTAAAGCGTCTTCCCACCTGTCTCTGCCCGGCGGCAGACGTTACCAGCATTGGTGGTGAACTGGCTCTTGTTGTCCTTCAGCTTGGAGATGGTGACCAAGTTAAGGCCCTTGTAGCGGGTTGCCTCAGGGCGCAGGTAGAGCATAGGCCAGTCTGGGTCCAAACCGTTGTCCCCAGTGATGGACGCTACATAGAGTTGTGAAAGAGTGTCGGCTGTGACAAGTTCCTTTCCAGGCTTATATTCAATGCGTAACTAATAGGGGGATAGACGCTCAACCCATCCTGCTTGGCGGCATGTCAAATGGGACTGTGTGTTGAAGTACTGGAGTGACTTGTGGTCCGTCAGAACGCGGGGTGGGAAGGTTGCACCTTCTAAGTAACAACGCCACCTCTCAACGCAGTGTACAATGGCTGCCAGCTCCTTGTTGTGGATGGGATAACGTTGTTACAAGTCAGTGAGCTTCCTGGATTCATATGCTACGGGGAGAAAGACGCCATTGTCAGTTTCTACCCTTAGCACGCCCCCTATGGCCCTGTCAGAGGCGTCAGTCTCAAGTTTGTACTGTTGGTTTCAGTTGGGAAACTGCAGTACTGGTGCTGTTGTGAGCCTTTGCTTCAACGTCTCAAAGGCTTGATCTCTGGCAGGGGTCCAATGGAAGCGCTGTTTGGTATTGAGGAGCTTGGTGAGAGGTGCAATTAGTTCCCTGCAATTGGGGATGAACTTGCGTACATAGGCAACCATGCCTAAGAATGTTTGCACCTGGCCCACATCAGTGGGGGGCAGCATGCTAGTGATTGCCTTGATTTTGGCAGGGTCAGGCCTTATCCCTTGAGCAGAGATGGTGTGCCCAAGGAATAACAACTCTGACTTGAGAAACTCACATTTGGAGGGTTTAGCTTTTAGCTGGTTTTCCCAAAGGGTGTTGAGGACAGCACGGAGGTGTTGAAGGTGTGTGGTTTGATCTTGACTGAAGACAATAATGTTGTCAAGGTACACCACCACACACTTTCCAATCAATTCCTCAAAGGCTTTGTTCATCAACATGGCAAAGGTGGAGGGAGCGTTGGTCATTCTGAAGTTCATGACACAACACTCAAACAACCCGTAGCGTGTGCGGAAGGCAGTTTTTGCCTCATCTCCTGGTGCAATGCGGACCTGGTTGTACCCCTCAGTGAGATTGGTCTTGCTAAAGACCTTCACGCCTGCAAGTGTATCAAACAGGTTGTCAATCAGCGGCATAGGGTATTTATTTTTAACTGTCACCTCATTTAGGGCGTGGTAGTCTGTGACCAGGCAAAGGGACCTGTCCTTCTTGGCTACAAAGAAGACCGCTGCCTTGTATAGAGAGAGCGAGGGGCAAATGAATCCCTTATCAAGCGCGTCCACAAGGTGCTGGCAGAGGGTTTTATCTTCCTTTGGTGTGAGAAGGTATAATGGTTGTGCTTTAGGTAACAATCCTTGAAGTTGTACAGCGTGCTGGATCTCCCAGGGAGGAGGTAGTTGTTTGAGTGTTTCACTGAATACGTCCTTGTACTCCTTGAGGAGTGCAGCTAGCGCTGGTGGTGGTGATGTTGACAAGGGAGGGACTGCAGATGGTTCTGCACAGATAACTTTGACTGAACATTGGTTAAAGTCTAGTCTCCCCCCTTGAAATTGTATGAGCCTGTTTCCGTCATTCTGACAAGCACAGTGTCATGTAGTAGTTTGTTCATTTCCATGGGGTAAATATGAAAACCCACCCCATTTCTATTGAGGGTGATGACAGAGGTATCCCAGTCAATGTAGGGGCAGCTATGCCGGAGCCAGTCAAGGCCAGCAATTACGTCGTGGCTGAGGACTGCCATGATTGGCCCAGAGAGCTTAACCTGGATGTTCCCCATTCTTACAAAGAAGGGTATCGTCTTGTGGGTGATGGCAACTCTGCAGGAGTCAGCTACACATACTGCTTTGAATCTTCTGGGTACTTGGTCTAATTGCTGGGAGTCAGCAAACGCCTGATCTACCATGGTGTGGTCAGCCCCAGTATCTACCAGTAATTTGTGGGTGTTACCACAGAAACAGAAGGGATAGATTAAGTGTGTTACTTTATTTGCGGAATGAGCGGCTTGCAACACGGGGTCGTTGCTATGGACCTGAAAGATATCTAGGGTTTTGACCTTGTGAAGATTGTAGTCACAGGAGTTCTTTGCAAGTAAGGGCCAAGGGGGCGGGTTGATTGGGGTTGTAAGGCCTCTTGTTGCTACAACCCCCAGGCTTTTCCCTGGTCCTCAATTAGCGCTAGCTGGAGCTCCCCCTTGCAGGGGCGTTTAGCTGCACTTTCTTGCTGGCAAGGTTGGCAACAGCCCACTTGACTTTGGCCATTGTTAGGTGCAGGACGTGGTTGGGGTGGAGCATTGTTGGTGCGGCAGAAGCCCATTGAAGCCTGGTTGTTGGCCTCTACAATGGCTTTATAGCAGTTTTCAATAGAGGTGCAGCAGCCAATGGGAACCCACTTGCAAATATGGGGTTTTAACCCATTAACAATGAGAGTGAGCAACATGGTGTTCCCATTGGTCACTGCTTTGGGGGCAGCAGTAAGGGCTTGTTGCCAAGCGGCGAGATACTCAGGGACAGAACCAGTCTGCTTGATGGCTAAGAGGGGAGTCCCCAAGACAATGGGAGAGAAAGTTTCACTATATCAGGACTTAGTGGCATCTAAAAAGTTGCCCAGGTGACGTCAAACTCCTGGCTGGCCCAGTTGGTGAACCACACGGCGGCAGGCCCTGTAAGGCAGCCAGATGCGGTGGCAACCCACATGGACTCAGGAACCTGACAGATACAAAGGCGCGTTTTGGTGGACTGGAGCCAACTGACAATATCAGCTCCTTTGACACCGCCAGTGAAGGACTCTAGTTGGAGGTTGAGCATACGTTGCAACAGATCTGACTGTGGCGGGGTGACGCTAGCGTCACGCTGCCCAAGGCAGAGCCAATTGTATACACTGGTAAGAACTAGCTGATCTTGATAGATGACATAACCTTCGGGAATGTCCCCCTCAGGGATTAAAAGGAACATCTCTTGTTGTGGAGTAGCCATGCAGCCTGTACTCCGTCTTTTCTTGGGGGAAATTTTGTTTTTAAAATAGGTCGTAACCTACTTCTGCTACCACTGTTGCAACTGAACCAATGAGAGTTCAGTACTTGGAATTGGGGAAAACAACAGTCCAATGGGAAAGGACAGAATAATAAGAATAAGGTATCGTTTATTATAGGATATTGTGATTAATATACTAAATGGGGAAGCCACAAGGCCACAAGGGGGTGGCATAGTGGGGAGTTCCATGTAGGGTTTGGAGCCAAGGAATAACTCATGCAGGGATCAGCAGGTCAAATTGGCAACGCTCCTAATTAGGATAAAGTACCCGCCATTTGACATTGCCATCAGATTGATTCATAACGTTAGATACGTCAAGGGGCAACTCATTGAGCACCCCCTGTGTATTGTAAGATACATTAGCAGGTGAGGCTGGAAATTCGGTTGCAACAATGTCATTAGATCACCATTACAATGTGACGTTTGATTTCAACATAAGCTTGATATTCTAAAATCAGAGCTGGAGCTTTTTCATCAGCAAAAGCATAAAATGATGTCAGGGATCCACTCATTGGGGAGCCTTTCTCCAATTTAATGAAGAAGAGCTCCCAGGTTAAACTTAACTAGAGTGGACCCTACTGGGATCCCTATAATTAACATATGTAAAAGATGATCAAAAAAAGCGGAATCTCCCCAAGAAGGGAGTGAAGTGATTTAAAAGGTAGTAGATACTAGTATAACCCAAGACCAACCAGGGGGCCTTTGGATGGATAATAGGAGGGAACTGAGCTGTTTCTACATGGGGCATGACAGCAATGTAGACCAAACCAATACCAAATAGAGTCTTCAAATTTATCTATGGGAGTTGGTTCAGGACTTTCAAAGTTAGCATTAGCCTGGCTGTAACCAATTAACACACAAAAAGCCCATACAATAAGAATGAGCTTCATGTTGTTGTAGGGGAGCCTTATTTGTCTACTCATCAAGGTTTAGAAGTTTAAAAATATAGATTTATTGAGGTAAGACAGGAATGAAATTGGTGGAGCAATTTGCTCAGGGGGGAAGCTCAGCTTAAATACTGAGTTAAATGTGGGAATATTCAAGTTTGTTACTCTAGCCTGTTGCAAGAATTGACTGGGAAGTATTTTCTTGCAAGACTGCAGCAAGCTGCAGCCTGCAAGACTTGAAGCAGTGAAGTTTGGCTGTGCTTGCTGGGTGAATTTGACCTGGTAGTTATGGATTGGGGTTTTCTTAGTGGGATAAAGGCTATTCATTTAGCTTGGGTGGTGCATTGTTTCTGATTTGCTGTTTGGGGCGGCAGGAGTTGCAGTGGAGGCATTTGTGGTTTTATGGAGACTTTGATTGGTGGGTTTAAACACTGAAGTGTTTTTGGTTACTTTAGATTTTATATTGGGAACCATTTTATCATTGATGTTGTTGTTGCTGCTGTTGCTGTCCTTGTTATTGTCCAAACCCAGGTTTGTTGATTTTAAAGTAGTATTTATTAACTTCAAGAGGTTTTTGTACCTGTTTTACATTCAATTTTTTGGTTTTGAGTGTATATGTAAACTACAATCATTTTCTGATTTTGAGAGCAGGTTTGACGGCTTTGTTCAGACTGTTTCTGTGATCAAGGGATTTGATTATGCATTAATAAATGCATTATTTATATGTTCTTCCTTGAAATTCCCAAGAATAAAATTATTTTTTGTAAAAGGAATACAATTCCTTACAAATGATTGGGAGTGAAATTGGTTGTGATTGAGAGCAAAGGCAGTTGCGATCCACTTTTGAAAAGCAGAAAAGAACATAAAGGTAATAGCCTATTAAAAATAATATTAACTTTGAAAATTTAAACCTCTCTTTTCCAAGAAATTAAAAATTCTAAAATAAATAACATTTTATCAAATAATGACATGCTCAGAAGCCCAAAACAACTGTGGACTATTCTCAAGAAAGACACATGTGGGCAGTGGGTCAACTGGAACTGACATCTTGAGCCAGAAAAATACCAACCATTATCAAGTCCACCCTGCAGTGCTCTAGCGCCTGGGAGGTCATTGATAGATTCCTGGTATCAAATCCAGACACAGCTGGGTTGGGGTGATGTTTTTCAAACGCCTGAGCTTTGATCCTGGAGCAGTGTACTGTGTCTGTAGCCTGGAGATCTCTTTCAGGACTTTTCCTGCTAAAATTCAAACTTTGAATAATGACATCTTCTTGGGTCTGTCTTACTTTGGGGTATACAGCTCCTGGAAGATTGTAGCCAGCTTTTTGTGAATAATCTCCTGCCCTCTTGCTGCAAGTGCTAGCCATCTTTGCAGTCAGTTGGTCTCTCCCCGGGGGTTGGCTTCTTGAGGACTCCCTGCACTGCTGCCTATACTACTCTATTGTCTAACACTTGGGGGGAGATGTGGGGGGAGATTCCATGGCCCAAAATTCCTATAAATAGGTAGCTCTATTAAAGGCTTTATTCAACAGAACAAGGTCCCCTTAGAGACCTTCTGAAGTGCAACTGTTTTTAGACTTCTGCACCAGAGACTCCCTTGGGAACGTCCTGAGAAGCCTCTGGCTTCCTATTTGCATCTCTGTAGATGAATTTATTTAGGCTTGGGACCTGAGGCATAAACAAGCTTAAGATATTCCAATGACAACATGTCTCCTTATCCCCTGTTCAACCAAGCATTTTTATGTAGCCCCTTATCCCAGGTTGATTTCCTTTAGACTGGTTCCTTCAGAAGCTTAAAATATTACACCCTCTAAGCTTCCTATGCAGCAGGTCTCATGGTTATGGCGCTAATCAAAGGTAGCTCAGATCTAAACAGAGCATACTCTGATTCCCAAACACAATCTGAGCTGGGCATCTCCGGACGGCAAACAATCTGAATAATCTCTGGTGACTGGTAGAGAGATAAGCAAGAAACGCAGAAATAATTGCTCAAGATATGAATTTATACCAACAATCAAACAAAACAGCTCAAACTACAACTTTAATGGCTTGTTAAACACATGGAATGCATTGGGTGGGACTGGGATACAGTATAGCCCTTTCTGGATCCAGATGAAGTACCAGAAGAGGGGGTAGACAGAACCAAGATGAAGCAACCAAGAGGCAAAGGTCTACCAGTGTGGTTGGAATGAAGTCACCCCAGTTGCCTAGTTTTTGTGCCCCATAATGGGAAAACTATCTTAGCAGCCAACCAACATCTATTCAATCTGGGAAAAGGGGTGTGTTTTTATCTCCAAGGCTACTTATTTGGGTGAAATGGGTTTAGAGACAATTCAATTTGGGGCCTAGGCTCTGAAAAATTCTGACCATAAGGTTTTAAGCCTCTTCTTTT
This sequence comes from Entomophthora muscae, assembly GCA_014839935.2. Taxonomy (NCBI): domain Eukaryota; kingdom Fungi; phylum Entomophthoromycota; class Entomophthoromycetes; order Entomophthorales; family Entomophthoraceae; genus Entomophthora; species Entomophthora muscae. Next base: position 32,422 of record QTSX02001693.1, on the reverse strand, counting down.
AGTTGTTTTCAATTTCTTTTATTTTATGGTGGCTCTTGCTAATAGCAAAAGATTGACAGCAACAACAAGCAAGGCAGCAGTCAAGGGAGAGTTGGTGGAGGGGTGACTTGGTCTACAGGGGATGTCATTTCCACCCAAACTTAGATGTGGGTAATGAGGAAGCCGGTCTGTACCTGACTCCTGGTCTGTATGGTTTTAACTTGGCTGATAACCACCAAGAAACTAGCTCTGCTCAAGCCCCTTCCTCAATCCTGCACAGGGCATCAGCCAAAAATCCTATCATATTAAGTGGATCTGGTTCAGAAAAACTGTCTTCAAATAGTCAACTGGCTCACACACTAGCCAATCAGGCTACAGCGCCTGTGGCCCAGTACCCCCAAGCGCCAAATTGTTACTGCCCAGATTCTCCAGGAAATTGTGGCCCTCAACCAGTGTGGCCTGACCTGGGATCAAATTTTTGACCAATTAAAAAATTTCTGATCCACTGGCATGCAAGAATTCAACAGCCTCATGAAAAAGGGGAATTGCATTGAGATGGCCAAGAATCAGAAGAAGACATTGAAGTCCCAGATTGACAAAGTGTATTCTATTATAATTGATCTCCTGCAAAGGACCCTAAGCTTTCCCTGACCCAAGTCCAGAACCAGCTTATACTCCCATGACATATGGGTTTTGGTGTGTATAGTGCAGCTCTGGATTCATGGCAAAGTGTCCTTGGTCTCAGTGTTGACCAATTTCAACAAGGACCAATGATATGGCAGTGGGGACTCCTAATATGATCCTGCCATAGTATCTTTTATTACCTGATGCTTGACAAGTTTGTCCAATGACATCATGTTCATCTTGTATTACAAATTGTCCATTGCTTTTGACAATTTTGGGTAACAGGGAAAAGCAAATATGACCAAAGGAAGAAAGAATGTCAAGAAGGGGATTTTCTTTGGTGCATTTCTGGCTGTTTTGGCCTAGGGTTTAGTCTATTATCAGACAAACCCTGATTACACCAATGGTTATTAATATAGCCAGATCCTTGGTGGATTACTTGACTTCTGGGACAGCTCAAATTTCTCCTATTGGGGTTTCTTGAGTCACCAGATGGAAAAAATACCAAGGTTGTCAAGACAATTGAAGAATGCAGGCACTAGACCTCAATTTATTTGGCTGATTATGCAGACATCCATCTGGCCAATGTTGTGTTCTACAATATTGGAGACACAGTCCAGGAGCGCCGCCCACATGATTTTAAAAATATTTATCTTGGTATCCTTGACCATGATTCTCTCTTTGGTCAGCAGATTGTGGCTGAATTGTTTGCTCAAATTGTCTTCCCTGTGAATATGGACAACCAATCACAAAAGGACAAGCGTCTCCTACCCCAGGCCATAGCTGTCTATCAGCTAATCAAGCCAATGACAGACAATTAATATAATGGTCTATATCTGTTAGCTTTTCAGAAAAATTTACTCAGTTCATCCCCTGCCACCACTAACCCTCCAATTTCAGCCCCTCACATTCAACCCCAGGCTTAAACCTCCCAAACCAGCACCACCTATAATCTTTGTTTCCTGTGTTATTCTGCCCAATAGGCATCCTACTCCCTGTCCTGAATAAACTCTCTGCCATTAAATATTATATATATACTATTATCCAGAATTTCAACTGTGTATTTATCTTTTTTATTTCATTGTATTTTTTATGTCTGACTTATTTATATATGTCAGGAAATCCTGATCTATTAGGGTTAGCTGATCCATATCCCTTCACTAAAGCTGTGGGTTGACACTAGATGGGACACAGCCAGAGTGAAACAGCTATTCCAGAATACGGAGAAACTATATAAAGACTGATATAGTTTCAATCCAGAAGACACCTGAGACATTCTGGGTCTCAGGTCATGAGAAAATCCAGAAGTTTCTATAATTAGATGCTAGGAATTCCGGATCCTGAATTAGACAAAAACCCAACCTAAAGAATAAAACAGGGAATTACAACATCCTGTTTAACTGAGAAGTGAGACAGAAGACCGCCTGTGTGCATTTTGTGCATTATACCAAGCGCAAGGCAGGGTCGTCCAAATGGATGTCAACTTAGTTGGTCTCAACTAAGTCAAGGGATATCTAGGCTGAAGAGGATAAATCAGCAGCCTAGAATATTATCTCATTCCAAAACCTATTCAGGTTTTGGGATCTAACTCTGGGGGTGAAGTAGTAGCTTGGGGATGATAGGCTAGTTAGTAAGAGTTGTCCACAGCTAGACGCCAGTCTAGCCGCTAGCTTTACACTATAAAAAGTCCTTTCAAAATCATTTGAAAGGCAGACAATTAATACCCATCAACATTACTACTAGTCTGAATAGTAGTAGTGACAAGTACAATAAGAGCAACTTATTGATACTTCCAGAATCCTGTCAAACCACCACAGATGGTGTTGCGTCCCCAAAAGACCACAGGACTCTCCCATTACTTGGCTTGAGCAGCAACGGAACACAGCCAGTTGCTGCAAACACACATCAATTAGAAACACATCTGTCCTCGTACATATATCCCAATACCAACATGCTTAACTCATCTAATAAAAATAATCTCTCTTTTTCTTCAAGAACCAGGAATCTTGACAATATATAATATCATAAGTTTAATATTCTGTGTGTTGCAAATGTGCTAACTAATGATGGATTTGATGGACATTAAGTTTGAAGTCATATCCAGAATACAATTACACATTAGGAAATTGTGTGATCAATCAATTGAGAACTAGTGGATACCAGAGCATTCTGGATTCTACTTGAATCTCCTTGGGAATTCAGTCATTCAAAGGTTTTATGTAGGTACAATCAACAAGGCATCTGATTCTGGAATTGGAGCCCACACTTGGCGCATAAGTCCCAAAGACTAAATGGAGATGGCATCAACAACGTGATTGCCCAATTGATCCTTACTTCTGGGCGTAAAATCAATAGCTAACATTGATATTGATACTAATATTGGTATTGACACAAAGCCTGGCGCTATTTTCCCATTTCCCCATTTCTCCAATTTCTCTCCCTTGATTTCCCACCCCATTATATATACTTGGCAATATACTGAAATAAAGAGAAGTTTTTACCCCTATCTATTGTTCACTCATATTTTGGGTTTACTACACTGCTATAAGGTATAGTAATTGAACAGTTACAAGGGCTAACTCTTACTAGTATACACCAACAGTCTAAACATACAACACTGGGTATCTAGATCCAGAACACATTTATTTTTTACTCTTTAAACATCACATTGTGATATAATAAAAACTATTTGATGTTTATTTAAGTTTATATTAGATAGTTATATGTTTATTGTGTTTATAGAAGTTGTCTGGGATCTAAATTAAAGACCTTGATGATAAACTTAAGCCAATCAGGAGCTGTGTGTAAAAGGAATTGTTATGAAATAAAGTGACATTCAAAGATAGTTTGTTTCAGGGACCTACTTCTCAAAAATCAGGTCTCTGAACTCCATCCAGTAATCCATATTGCTTTCAGATAAGTTAGCCCTTTTAATCAACCCAGCAGTAGTGTACACATTATTCATAGCATGAATCACAACCAAGAAGATCAGGTCAGTGCTGTAGAAGACTAAGAAGAAAGTTGTACATAGTAACAAAGCCAATACACCCAAGCCACTGTCAGGGCCCAGAATGGGCCAGACAAATACCTATTTTACATAGATTTGTTGCCCACAATTGAGCAATGATGCAACTGATTGATTGTGTTGCTGATTGCGTTGATTGACCTAAAGAAAACTTTATTGCTGTAAGATCTAAGGGCTTGGGGTAACTTATTGTAAACTAAGGCCTTTAAACCAATAATATTAATGTTTGTTAAATATAAAAAGGTGGGCAATATTTGCAACAATCACTGTGCTAGAGCTCCTAAAAGTTTATAGGATGTAAATTAGGGACTAAGACAGTTGATCAAGCCTAAGAAAATGAAATAAAGACCTGTCTTAATGACTGAAGATTGGATCAAAAAGTCAATTTCTAGGTCAGTATAATGGTCAGCACTAGCTGGTGGATTAAAACTGTCAGCAATTAAAGTATGTGTTCCACTATAAAAGTTACCTAACTGATGAAAGATGTAGTCAAAAGGAATCATAAGACTAGGATTTCAAAAGAGGGAGAAAAATTCAAGATTAAAAAAATAAGATTCTTAAAGAAAGACACAAGTCACAAAACCTAACAAGTACCTGTTGATGTGCAATTCAAACAATCTCAACTTGAGTTGAGACTGAGTAAAACTCAAGCCTTTTATTATAGCTTGAATTTTGAGGTAAATTAAAGGAGAAGAACAATTAACCAAAACTGTTTAAGTAGCTTAAATTGATAAGAAGGACTGAGCACATGGTTGTTTGGAAATTTAAACTTAAAAGTTAAGTTCAAAAATATAGGAAAATGGAGGGAGAGCAGCAGTTGCATCAGATACTAACTTAAAGCAGGGCAAAAGCAACAGAGAACAGGGAAAACTTAGTCTGAGGTTGCTTGCGTAAGGCAAGCAAAAAAAGAAGGGTAAACAATTTGGACTTGATTTAAACTAACTCAAGCGCTAGCTTCCAGGTTCAAGAATTGTCTGGGGCTAAAGGTAAGCTTTGAAGATGAATTTAACCATTAATTTAGGTTGAAATTAAGCCGTAAGGAAAGGAAATGACTGAGAGGAGTTTGAGGAAATAGTTGTTGTTTTTTTTGGAGGCCAAAGAGTAGAAATACAATGTTTGAGCATCATGGTAGCAGAGAAAATGAAAGGAGAATCCTGAAAAATGCTAAGTGGGGAATCAACCCCTGGCAAGAGCCAAACCTGGGGAAAATTGGAAACTGTTCCAACATCAAGCAAAAAGGTTTTAATTGGCCCACCCCCTCTGAGACTGAGGAATTGGGACTTGGGACGCCAAATGACCAAAAATTCCCTGCCAGCTTCCCCAGGACAAAAATAGTGAATTGATCCTCTTAACTGACAAATCAGGACCTGTCATTGGGACCCAGCTTAAGAATAACCCTTCAACAGCCAATAACAAGTTAACAGTAAGCACAATTGCAGTTTTTCAGCAGTATATAGCTGGGAACACTGGCAACCCTTCCCTTGTTGACATCTTTATCTAATAAACAATTGCAGTTTATGCCATTTAACCATTGGAAGATTGTAGGAATTTATTATACTTTGCTACTTTAACCTTGCTGTTCTCCTCCTGCAGAGAAGAACCCCAAACCTGACTGGTTCAAAGGAGCTTCAGGAAAGATACACTTGCCCTTTCCCAGACAGATCCGGTTTCTCCTCCTCCTGCCAGGGCTTTTGATCAAATCATAGGCCCTGCCTGCTTTCCTCTCTTGCGCCAAAGTTTCCTCTGTACCAGCCAGCCCGTCAATCTAATAAGAAGTCCTATTGAGTATTCTCCCTTTCCCTCATACAATTATAGTAAGCTTGGTTTTGCCTATGTCACCCTATTGAGTTTCACTGAACAAGTGATTCCCCATATGGGTGCTTGGCAAACCTGGGCCTCTGCTATGAACTATATATTGAGGATTGCCCTAGTTGTGTACTGGGTGTTCCAGGCTCACCCTTTGTCCCTGTTTGAAGACAAGCCAGATACCACGCCCAGCCATGACAGCCACCAACAACATAAGTAACAAATCATTCTAGGCACTATAAAGGGTTTATATTTGAACCTGTTGTAGCAAGCAAAAATCTGGGATTTGGGAACAGGATAAAGTTTTATTAAGTGAACAAGAATCAAGGAAGGGCATTATTCACTTATATAACCATAGGGTCCAACATTGGGAGATCTCAAACACATCTGTTACATATCAGGGGCTAAGAGTTGAGCTCAAAGTTGATCACAAGTATGAAACGTTTTAGTTATAATCTGAATCAAGAAATATGAAGTTTCACAATACCTGAGAAGCGAAACAACCAAGAGAGGAATTAGTTGAATGGATAATTGTGACCATGTCACAGGAAATCTAAATCAACTTTGGGAACTGGAGATTGAAAATTTAATTGCCTAAGAAAATGGTAATGACCAAGCTAAATTCCTTAAAATAATCAATGATGTCAGGAAGTAGTCCCTGACATCAGGCATCTAAATTTTAGTCATCCTAGAATAAAAAAGTGTCAGGATTGAAAATTCTTTCCCCCTGGAAACCCGGGCCCAAAAGTGGGATTTGAACCCTGACCCTGGATTCCTGCAGCCGCTAGCCCCATGGACCAGGGGCCCGCCCGCCTGCATTTTCCTGGGACTGAGCCTCTGCAAGCTGAAGCTCCTGCTAAGTCCCAAAGTCAGAATACCAGTGTAGGCTTGACCATGGTGGTGCCCAAGGAGGAGCTTCTCAAATTGTCTAATGAAGGCAGAGAAAGTTCCTCTGTGAACTTCATGAACTTGAATTCCTCTTGGTAACCAATCAGATTCAATTATCAAAGGAAAACACGGGCTTTAAGCCCGAACCCGTGACCACAGCCCAAAATCAAGAAAATTGAGTGATCAATTTGGACATTACAACCATTGAGAGAACACCCAGCCAAGGTGCTATTTCACCGCTCCTGAACCCGGGCCTCCTGGCCACCCGCCCGCATTTTCCCTGATATTTCAATGAAGCCCTTATGGAAAATACTAAGTTTGGAGGCGGGATGCTATATATACCTATAAATTCCGCGCTTGAACCTTACCGCCATTTTGAATAAAGGTTATTTTATTTTGGCTTACACAGCTACCACCTTATTTTGTATTTGCCATCTATCAATTCAGTACAAGATCTCCCAGCCTTTCTGCACCTCTTCCCACAGATTTCTGTCCTCCAGGTGTTCCCTTTGGCCCCACTCACTTCACAGATTATCCTTTAAAACCTGAATATAAGGACTACACACCAGAGAAAATACTTGAACTAGATCCTTTGGCATGCATACAATCTGCAGTTATATACAACTGTCAAGGCCTGTGGATATTCTCAACACCCAAATTGTTTAGAGGAAAAGTTCAACTACCTTTCTGTGTAAGAGAGGGGGGCTAAACTAACTAAGTTTGTCTCCTATCCTGGTGAAACAAACCACCAGGACGCCGCCCAGTGGAGGACTGGAACAGCCGGTCAAAGGGGGGATCACAGAGAAGACACAGGGGAAAGCTGAGGAAAGTACTAATTCAATCCCATCAGTGTTAGCCTGGTGAGCAACCAGGGTGTACAGGTGGGAGTGGTAGGAGGCATCACAGAAGCCTGGAGGGGCACTGAGTTGCTCTTCTCCAGGGTGGGGAGAAAGGATATCAACATTTACCACCCCACAGGAGTAGGCAAGGCGTAATCAACAGCGTCCAAATCTAAGCCGTTGCAGGTCAGGCTCTTTACCACAGCCTCCCCAGAGGACAGAAGACCACTAGGGAAATCCAAGAGACTGGCAGGATTTTCACCCACAAGCTGAGAAGAGGAGGAGATTTTTGACCATAAGTCTGGTGATGTCAACCACAAGAGAAGTAAAAATGGCGCCAAGGAAAATACCACAAATTTCAGCACCAGGAGTATCATAGTAATGAGCTCCACAGAATTTGGAGAAGATTGGTGATTTTTTAGTGTTGCAGGCAATAATATTTGAGTAGATTGGGGTATCCACAAGTGCAATCTAAGCAACAAGCAGCAGAACAAGCTCGGAAAGCTTGGGAGTGGACTCAGGTGACTTGGGCAAAGCAGGAAGCAAAAGTGGGTTTGGAGTTAAAAGATTCAAAGAAAAGAATTAAGGTGAAGTATAATTTATATTGAATTGTAACTAACTTTCTAGGTTTGAATGCTGATTTCAAAAGCAAAAGCAAAGCCAGACAATAGCTATATGCTGGATCTTCTGTTAGGAGCTTCTGAGGAGACGCCAGGTTCAAAACAGACTGGCACAAGGTAAGATGAAATAGGACAACTAATACTTTACTATAGATTGTAGAGAACTCAAAACCAGAGTTTCCAAGCAAAATAAACTTAAAATGAAGTGCAACTAATTCCAAAATTTTAATGATATTGTAAAATAGACAAGCAGGGGACTGGAGGTCCCCTTGCTATGTTAAAAGAAGTGTGTTGTTGGGGAGTTAAATCACATGACCACAGGGCTTGAATCCAATTGGCTGGAGAAGAAAATTTGCTGATCAGAGCCAGGAGGACTGGAAAGTTTCACATTAATTTCCGCGGTCCCATCTGATTGGCTAGAGGGGACTCCAGGCATTTGAAATTTACTTGGGTTTTTGAGTGTTGATGTGGTGTTGCCTGATTGGTTGGATCTGATGTTTTTCAAAAGTGGGCAACACCATGTCAACAAGTAGTCCAAATTAACCAATGTTTCTTCCCAGGGGGGAGCAACCAAAGGCAATGGATCTGCGGGGTAGGCCAGCACAAATCCCTCATTGACTTTGTGTGCCAAATCCCCTAAAGAATTAAGGGGTTTGGATGATATTTTTGGGCCTTTCTTAGTGCATCTGGGAAAGATAGTGCAGTCCAATGCCAAAGGTGGCAGTGAATTTACATCCTGCTTACAAACTCCGCATGAAACCACCTGTGGCCCCCAAGCCTATGCCCGCCTCCTCACCTGACCTCCCAACTAACCACACTGGAAAGCTATTCAGGTTGTGTACATCACCCTCACAGGGGTGATTGACACTATAATCCCAGCCGCCGGCCCGTGGTCCTGGGTGGGGAAGTCCTTCTACCTTTTTAAGTTAGCTCCTCTCTTGTGGTGAGCTTTACCTGCAAAAAACATGGCCCAATTTACCCCAGAAAACGAAAGGCTGGCCACCCAAGACTGGATCCCTGACACTTTAGGTTGTGAATCTATAGTACTCTTAATCTAAATAGTATATAAATTAAAGTCTTATGAAGTTGGTTTCAGAAATAATGTATATTTGTACCAATAATAAAATCAAGCTAAATCCTTATTTCTCACATAAATATAGCTTTTTATTTACATCTTAAAAAGCACTGAAGTCTAACATTTTGTCAGGAATCACAAGTCTAGAAAAAGAGGTAGTTAGAAATGAGGTGGGTGGGTACCCACTTTAGGCAATATGACCTTGGTCCCTACTCGACTTAATAGTATTTACCCCAGTGTTGAAACCGCAGGCTCGACCCGCCAGCAAGGTTCTAACCAAGCAGGTTTTTGACCCGCAATCTGATTACCCGGTCACTTGAAGCCAGACCCGGAAGTCAACTTGGATTACCAAATCAATCAACATGAACAAATGATGATCCCTCATGGTGGATACCTCAATTTGGCGCTTGACTCATTAGCAGGATCAAGCCACCCCCTCTTCCATCCAGCCGTGTGATCACCAATCATGTTCCTTCTATCCATTGATTCACAATAGCTATATAATCACTATCTCACAATAAAGATTATTATCTATCTTCTAAATATTTTTCCCCTTGTAACTCTGCTAAAACAGCACAGTTACAACATTGGTAGCACAGGTAGGTTCTCCATCCTACCTTATCTTGAAAAATTCCGCCTGTTGCCCGCACACGCCGCAGCCAACAAATCCTCGACAGAATTATGTCTGGCCTCCCGCCCGACTGGACTCCGTATACTCCTGGTACCGCGATACCTGATGGTTTTGTCCTCTACCAAAACACGGTGATTCCGCTACCCGCCTTCAACGCCATGTCTGCACAAGGTTTCTTTCAGGCACCTCCCGCAATGCCGCGACCAGCTGACAAAACCACCATGCCCGCCTATGTAGCACAAAGACTTTGCAGCGCCGCCTTGGAACCCTTTGCAGAGGCCAACAACAACAATGCTGCCGCATGGATTCAGTCCGCCCAAAGCAAGTTGGCTCAGATGGAGTGCCCACAGCGTTTTTGAATTGTGGAAATTTCCATTCGTCTGACCCATGACGCTGGCACTTGGTGCAACAAGTGGCACAAAGAGCACACCAACAAGAACTGGGGCACCTTCAAACAGGACTTCTTGGCAAGATTTGTGCTTAAGGATACAGCACTCATGATCATATGCCAAGTAAAGAACCTAACCCAGACAGGCACCATCAAAGAACTCACCTGCGGCTATGAGGAACTCCGTCTCCGCGCCCCATCCAACATGGCCTTTGACACTCCAGCAACACACCTCATGTACTACGACGCTCTCAAGTTGCACGTAATGAGACATGTGAACCTGGACCAAGTTACCAACCTACAAAGCCTGTACTGTGAAGCAGAAAAAGCGGAACAAACCTCCAACGCTCTGCACAAGGCACAGACTGGGAAACAGGAGAGACCCAAGGACTCACATTCAAGTGGGCGCTCCTCGCAACCACCTCCTGGAGGCAATGGCAACAACAACAACCACAACCCCACAGGATCAAATGGGAATAGGAATGGAAATAATGGCCAATCAAATTGTACCCATTTCCGTGTCACTGCCACCCAAGGCAACCAAGATGAGGGAAAAGACTGGGGAGAGCACTAAGCAAGCCAAGCTCTCCCCACGCAACTCCTGACTCGCCCAACAATGAATACCAGCCCGAGGACGTGGACCAATGCCCAATGATCCAAGTGCCCTCGGAAGACCTGGTGCTATACACCATTGCCAGACATCCCAATAAATTGATGTCTTACCCTTTCCGCTTTTGCAGTTACACAGGCTCAGCCCTCTTGGACTTGGGCGCAGATTGAACCTTAGTCAACAGCAGCTTTGTGGATAAATTCAAGCTGGCCACAAATCCTTTGCGGATTAAAAATGTGGTCCTGGCTGATGAATACCACATTGCTGTGACAAAGGAAACTGCTCCCTTCTCTGTTATGCTTGAGAACCTCCACTCCACCATCCAAGGTCCTGTCATTGACTTCCCTAAGTTTGATATTATACTGGGACTGGACTGGTTGCGGAAAAACAACCCCCACGTGGACTGGGCAACCTCAGTGTTGACCATCAAGCGTGAAGGTGTCAATCACCAAATCTACCCAGACTCTGTAGACCAACTCCTACAAGACCACGTCTTTGTACACATCATGGAGACCTCAGATGAAAAGGAAAATCTAAAAGCTATTGACTGGGACTACCTGCCAGTATGAAATCATACACTTCAAGGATCATCAGGACACCTCCACACCGCATGATTGCGACATTGGACCGTCACCCAGAAATCTTTAAGGAAGCGTTACCTGGCCTACCCCCTGAGAAGCACATCCAACACTCCATCCAACTCAAGGGGGCCGTACCCAAGGCACACCCCATTTACAGGCTGACCCCAAATGAGGACAACACCCTGTGCGCCTATCTCAAGGAAGCACTGGAATAAGGACTTATCCGCCACTCACAGTCTCCCTTTGGGGCCGCCGTATTCTTTGTGGCCAAGAAGGACGGTACCTTACACCTGGTCACAGACTACCGCGCCTTGAACAAAGTCACCATCAAGAATTGTTACCCCTTACCACTAATTGAGGATCTCTTTGACGCCTTGGGAGGAGCCTCCGTCTTCTCCAAGATTGACCTAACTGCAGGCTACAACCAGATTTGTATCAAGGAGGAAGACATCCCCAAGACAGCCTTCTGCACCAAGTACGGTTCCTAAGAATGTGTGGTACTCAACTTTGGCATGACCAATGCCCCGTCCACCTTTGTAACCTTCATGAACAAAGTGTTTGCACCACACATAGGCCAGCACGCCCTCGTGTATATGGACAATATCATCATCTACAGCCCCTCGGTAGAGCAGCATTGCAAGGACCTGGAAGAAGTCTTTGCGACCCTGGTACGACACAAACTGCTGGCCAAGCCCTCTAAATGCCAGTTCTTCCGGGAGCAACTACCCTTCTTGGGACACATAGTCTCAAAGGATGGCATCAACCCCAACAGTCAGAAGATACAAGCCATCTGCAGGATGCCACCCCCCAAGAACAAGTCAGAACTACACACCTTCTTGGGAATGGTGGCCTATGTACAACGTTTCATCCCCAACTGTGGCGTCTTGACCGCCCCTTTGTCTGCCATAACAGGCGCTAAGTCCAAGTTTGTATGGGCCCCCAACGTGACCTCTGTTTTAGACGCCTCAAGGAAAAACTCACAACAGCTCCCATCTTACAATACCCCAAACGGGATGGAGAATACCAGATGGAAACCGACGCCTCAGATGCATCCATTGGGGGAGTTCTGCAAATTAAGAATAGTGACAGTGACTTCCTGCCTGTAGCCTACAAGTCGCGCAAGCTGACAGATGGCAAGTGTAGATACCCCATCCACAACAAAGAACTAATGGCCATCGTACACTGCCTAGTCAAATGGCGCTGTTACCTGGAACGGCAGGAAGAATTCACAGCACTAACCAATAAGTCGCTCATCTATTTCAAGACACAGGCAAACTTGTCACGCCACCAAGCGCAGTGGAGGGAAATCTTAGAAAGGTTTAACATGCTCATCCAATATAAGCCCAGGGCTGAACTTGCCATGGCAGACGCCCTGTCCTGCCTGTATGTCCGCGCCTCTAGGGGAGAGAATAGGCTTGACCCAAACTGGCCTCTCCTAGTGCTCCGTACAAAAGATGAAGGGTTCCCCACAGGCACAACTGATATCACCAAAGAAACAGTCATCAAGAATGAGCACCTCTTTGCTGATGTATACAGGACTCTTCACAGAAAGATGTCAGATGGCACAACCATTCCCTACATTCCCACACATCAACGAGTCGATACCATTCTTAGCTACCACAGAGATCTTGGACATACCAAGAGCCGGAATCTATATGAATTCCTAAAGCATAAAGCCTGGTGGCCAACCTTATACTGCAATGTCCAGGAAGTGCTAGAACAGTGCGAGGTCTGCGAAAAGTTTTCCAGAAGCAAAACCCCGCCTAAGTCTGTACTCCCCATTCAAACCCAACTACCGTTCAAAGTATGGGCTCTGGACATTGTGGGCCCCATGCCAGGAAAACACAACAACAAAAAATACATCATTACAGCCATCAATTTTGCAACAAGGTGGCCAGTAGCCCAAGCAGTGAAATTGCACACCGGTAACAATGTCCGACAATTCATTGGCAAAGAAATCATCAGTAAGTTTGGAAAGCCAGAACTCCTGATAACTGATGGGGGAAAAGAATTGACCTCCAAAAACACCAACGTGTACCTCGCCAAAAACGGGGTCAAACACACTGTCACTACACCATACCATCTACAGGCCAATGGATGCGTAGAGCGGCTCAATGGTAGCCTCGTGCAAGCCCTAGCCAAACTCACCGCTGGGAGACCTGAAGACTGGTATAAGAAGCTACCGACTGTGTTACTTGTGTGCCAAACCCGAGTGAACAGATCCACAGGAGAAAAGCCCATTTGAACTGGTATACAGCACACAGCCCAATATCATTCAAGCATTGACAGGACTCAAACTGGAAATCCCAAGTCAAGTCCCCCCTTGTTCTGATCCTCAAGTAATGGAGGCCAACAGCGAACAAACAGCCAAAGAAAAGGAACACTTACAGAAGACCTTCATTCCCATCCGTCAAAGACATGAAGTCGGGGACAAAGTCTGGGCCATGAATGTCGACAAGAGCAAACTACAACCCGAAAAAGTAGGGCCAGCAATAATCCTAAAGGTAAACGACAATAACACTTACCTCGTGCAAGGGCTCAGGAAACATAAGCAAGACAAGATGCTACACCACGACCGCCTACGACCTTGCAAAGCGAGACAGAAGCAACGAGAAACTGCCCTGCCTGCCACTGAACAACGACTGGTTCAATATGGCGCCCGGGCTCCTGACAACCTTCCCGACAACCTGCCTCCTGAGGAAGCCGACTTACAGCCGGGGGGGGGTGTCAAAACCACAGGCTCAACCCGCCAGCAAGGTTCCAACCAAGCGGGTTCGTGACCCGCAATCCGATTACCCGGTCACTTGAAGCCAAACCCAGATGTCAACTCGGATTACCAAATCAATCAACATGAACAAATGATGATCCCTCACGGTAGATACCTTGATTTGGCGCTTGACTCATTAGCAGGATCAAGCCACCCCCTCTTCCATCCAGCTGTGTGATCACCAATCATGTTCCTTCTAGCCATTGATTCACAATAGCTATATAATCACTATCTCACAATAAAGATTATTATCTATCTTCTAAATATTTTTCCCCTTGTAACTCTGCTAAAACAGCACAGTTACGACACCAGTATCACCCAAATCGTTTTAAAAAATGTAGCAACTCACTACCAAGAAAGAAAATAATTAAATGTTAATTGGTATTTTTAAAAAATGAAGATTTTGGTTACAATAAAGTTTGGCTTTATTATAGACTAGAAACAGGGGTTGTCTAATTTGTACATGTATGACGACAGCTTTCATAGAAAGTATCTATTCTGATGTCAAAAGCTTTCATACAATGACAATTAAGTTTGATTCGCTTTCTTTATTTGATTTAAATACCTTATCATAAATTCTAAAATGAAATTGCAAGTAAGAAAATCGAACTATGACTAGGATGCGTTGACCAAGCCTCGGGCAGCCGCGGCGAGTTTGTGGCTCTGGGTCAGTCCAATAGAAAGATTCTTTTAGATATGTTTAAATATATAGCACTTACTTCTTGTCTGTGCGGCCCAGAGCCAGAAGCTAGACGAGGCTGAGCCGAAACATCGCTATTCTTGAGTGACTACTTTCTAGCGACCTGAGTAGGTAAATCATAAGCCAGGTTAATTTGATTCAAGGCTATATATTATATTTTAACAAACCTACAACAATTTTGTTAAATATGTCTTCTCTCCTTATTTGCTTAAGAAAACCAGCTTCAGCTATACTAGGTTGCTCGAAAAGAATAATAAAAAACACTACATACTGTTTCCATTCCAAGGGCCTAACCTTAAATAAAAGTCATCTGACAACAATTTTTCAAGCCACAGAGAATCCTCCTCTTTTTATTGAAAAATTGAGTACCAAAGGGTTTTCCATTGCTGGAGGCCTACAATTAGACTCGTCAATATTAATAATTAACGGGTTTCCTTTAAAATGGGCTTTAAAAGAAAAGGATTTGAATGAAAGCAATTTACTTGAATCTTTGGCTGTTTTTGAAGTAGTTCGTCCCAAGCCAGGTATCCTAAACTCATCTAAATAATTTTTCAGACGTTTTTTTTCTTTTGCTAAATCAGTTGCTGGACGTGTAACTAATTATACTGTTTAGAACTTGTACTTTTTGGGTTTGGAAAAAAGCCACTTCCGTTACCTCCTAAAGTCAACCAATATTTAAACTCACTTGGAATACAAACCGATACCATGAATACCGTAAGCATATATCTTATACTATTTTAAAAAAATTGATAGAGAAATGCAGCAAGCACATACAATGTGCTTATCGAGGAGGGTAGACTTGTCTCAGCTTGTTTGCTTCCGTTCGCAAATTAAAGTGCCTCTAGTGGAAATAGTATTCTCTAGTAAACCTAGCAATGAGACTAATAATATTCCAACTGTTTCTAGCATCTCATGTTTTTTAAAAGGAAATTAATCATACAAGCCTTTATTGGAATAATATACTTTGTTGTGTTTCTGTACATATATTTAGATCTATAAATGTATCGGTTCATTAGCGGTTTATTCGGATATTTCAGTTTTACCCATGCTGAAAATTAGCTATATATGTTAGCTTTATTTCAAACTTGATATAAAAATCCTTAGGTTTCGAGCATGAAAAACAGTTCAATAATTATGCCTATAAGCATAACTATATTTTTTAAAAATTTAAAAAATATAGCTGAGTCATTGGATTAATAGCCGACCTACAGCTAGTAATATTCAGTGCATAGTTGTGATTGCTATTTGGTTTACTTGGTTTATAGATTTTATAAAAGGATTTAAAGGCATTTTTAAACAACTAAGGTTACTTTGTGTTGCAACTGAAGTAGTTATAGCTAGGTATTAGATTGGGGAAGACAGCAGTCCACAAGAAAGGACAAAGTATAGGAATAGGATAATGTTTATTTGAGGATATCATAATTAATATACTATACTGGGAAGCTACAGGTCCACCAGGGTGTGGCACTGTGGCAGGATCCAAATAGGGTTTGAGTTGCAAATATCTTAGTCAGAGGATCAGCACATCAAATTGGCAGTGCTCCTATTTGGGAGATATTGCCCATGATTTGACATTGGCAGCAGGATGCCCAATGTTGTTAGATATGTTGATGGGTGGGGAGCCAATCCCAGTTGCAACAATACTATTCTGTATTGCTGATGTTCTTTGTTGCTGTCTTTGCCACAATTGCTTACATTAAGTTTATATATGGTGCCAAATATTAGCTGATACTTCTGGACAAGGCTGGAAAAAACCAAATCCTGGTGTTAAATGTCTGGATATACTAAAGACACAAGCTCAAAAGTGTTATTTTCCAATGCTTTGGGTGTGAGTCAATTATTTTCAGGATACCAAGTGCAAAGTGGGGCAGCAGCAGAGGCTGGCAGTGGGGTCTCCATGCCAGTAGGCAATGTCTATCATAAGATTGGCACTAACTTAGTGATATAAAAGAGAGATTTTTCCAGGAAGTGCCAGGGACCAGTGAATGAGACCATGGAGTCCACCAATCCCATTAGTGTAATGTACATTACACCAAAGAGCTGGGTGGGTGTGGTCTCATTTGTGATCCTAAGATCCTGCAGGCAGTTGAATCTGGGGGACACAGGAGGGGTCCTAGAGTCCAAATATGCAGTTAAACAGTTGTGTCTGTCATTAAAGAGGCAGGTTTGCACAGTTTACCAATAGTCTTCTCAGTCAAAGGTCTCAGGTTTTCAAGATCTTGCCAAAAAATCAGCAAGTAAGATTTTTTCTAAAGTAAACTCAGAGTAAGCCAGGTCTACAGAATATTTGGTAAAAAATTGAGCCAAAAGAAGCACCAAGGGAACAGAATAATTTGGGCATGGTGGTGGGAGCAGTGAGGCCTGTGGATTTGGTTTGAAGGTGATAGAAAACAAGTATAATACAAGTTAGGATCTGGTTGAACCAAAGGTTGATCACTACTTTATTATACAAGATGACAATGGGGTTTGGCTTTAACCTGATGAGGTATAAATACCATTTACCAGGCCTCATCCTTAGATTGAGATTCTGAAAACTCAAGTGGGAAGACGGAAGGAACTTGGGAGAGGCAGGGTGGTGTCAGGTATAGGTGGTTGTCATTGTCTGGTGTTAGGGAATAGAAAACTAAATTATTCTGTTCACCAGCCTGGTTGGAAGGAGCAGACATTAATGCAAAGCATGCACTATTTCCAGGACTTTGGGAAATCTTTTGGGGGCTTTTCTTAGTGGGGGTTCAAGTTTCTCTGTTGAGCCTATTGATGTTATTTGCTGCATGTATTGGTTTTTTGCCTGTGATTTCTTGTGCTATCAACAAGGATTTTTTTATTTTTGTGGGTTTTTATTTGAATCACTTCCGGATTTGAGTCAAAAAGTGCAGGCAGCCAGCTTCTTGGCCCTATGGGATGATAGGCTGTGAGGAGTAGGTTTCAGGGTTTGATTCCTGTTCTGAACCTTGCTTTATCATTAACAGAGAATTTTACTTGCAATAATCTTAGCCTTCCTGGGTAACTTTAGTACCCTAGTGTTTATGCTATGTTTTTTATTTTTAGTGGCCTGCACTGGATGCTTTATCTATACACCCTTTATCTTGTTTAATCTCTCTTTAGCTCCTTTTTAGGTGAGAACTTAGGCTGTTTTTACCATGTTGTTTTACTTATGGGGACGTCCTCACTTACAGTGCACACTTAATGTGTTGTTTCTCTGTTGTTGCAAAAATTACATTTCTACCATAGAATAAACCTAAATAAGGCTATGACAAGCTCAATTTGTAACTTTATGAGTTTAAATGTTATCTGTATGTGGTTATCAAATTAGTATATGCAGCTCTGAAATGCCTGTTAATAGGTTTATATATGTAAAAAATATTTTTGGTTGTAAAATGATTCTTTTAGAATCAAGAAACCAACTTTTATTTGATTTCTCTTAACTTTACACTAAAATCAGATACTCAGAGCCATTTATTAGAATTCATGTTTCTAATAATGTATCTTATTTTAGATATCTGGTTATCATGCCTTTTTTCTGTGATATACTATGTGCACATTGCACAATATTTACCTGACTCATATAATTATATTGCTCTGAAAATATATTAACATCAAGTTTAAAGTAATATTTTTAAGCTTGAAGTATTATTAATCACATGCCTGGAAAGCATAGTCAATCATAAGCATCCATGCTGTGAGAATTGGGGGACAGATTATTACCATGGCTGGCTTTTGTCACGTATCAAGGTACTGAAGAGTAGCTCCATCCATCAGAGTATTGGGTTAAAAGTGCCCAGTACAATGAAGGAGCAGAACAGGTCAGTTATAAAAAACCTGCAGCTAAGGGGCGGTAGGCACCAAGGTTAGGGACAACAACTTCAGCCAGACTGAGGATAGTTGGAATGATCATCCCAGCTCTACTGTGGTTGTAAGGCTGTGAAAGGGGTGAAACAGGGGAGTCATATGGAATGCCAGCTATTCCAGGGTCTGGGCCTGGCTGATAGTTCATAGTTGTGGGTCTAGGGTGGTACTTTAGTCTTCTGGTTTGACTTCTGCTCAGGTGATGTATAAATTGTAATCCTAATAAAGCAAAAAAACTTGTAAATTCATTTAATTTATTTGACATTATCTGAACTTGATTTGAGTGTGGGGAAGAAGGGTTTATACCATTCATCTGGTCTACCTTAGAATATACCACTTTCTACTCCTTGTAAGCTTTTGGGGTCCCAACTTTTGGATAATGGCTTCTGGGAAGTAGTGAAATTTAACTTGGGAATTGAGGATTAGGATCTGGGTGACTTGGTCTGGGTAGGTAAATTCTGTTAATGGCTGGCAGGTAATTGGCTGGCTCTATTATTATGAGATTTTACTGGGTTGGGGCATGAGGCTGGAGCAGTACCAATTAAGTCTTCAGTTTTGGAATCATTATCTGTTTATTGGTGAATAAATTTAGCTTGATCACAACTTACAGGATTTTCTGAATCTTGAAGCTGAACTGGGGTGCTGTTCACAAACAATTTATTGGCTGCATTAACAGCAACCCCAGTGGCTGAAAGATGATCCACCAGCACATCTGTGCAGCTGAGATGATTGGGAAAGGCAGAAACAAGGGAAGAAATCTGCATAAGAGCAGATCTGCTGGAAGCATTCTGCAGCAGATCTGGTCCAGAGCGGCATTGGGTGCACCCAGCCCAATTATAGCATTGGAACTGGGTGCCCCAATGCCATTGTAAGCCGCAAGCTCCCCTGGGCCAGTTTTAATACTGGCCCCAGGTCAATTCATTCCTCAGGGGAAGTTTGAACTGCCTAAATAGGCTATGGCAGTTTGAACCGCCCCACACCTGCCCTGGTGGGTGGCTGGGGGGTTGAACCCCCCAGCAGGCTTTTGTGGCTGTCTGCGCTTTTGTTTGGCGGCCAGGATTGGGGTTCACTTCCCATCCCAGGCTTTGTAAGACTGGTCCTTACAATTATAAAGAGATTAAACCTTGCTCTCAACCACAATAAAATTGCAGTTTCAGCAACAAAAAAAGGTTGCCACTAACAAATCCTGAGTTCCAAAGGGGGAGGAATTAACTGAACACTAAAAGCAACATGCAAAACCAAATTGTCAAATTTCACTAACAAATTTTGAGCTTTATTAAATTAGAGAATGATGGAGCAAGGCTTTTTACAACGCTTGCATTCATTTAAAGGGAGGAGATGTAATTTGGGTGGGGGTTTTAATGTTAACACTAATTGACCAATGATATGAGGGGATATGAGTGCATTTTTTTAGACAGGGAAATCTGGGCAAGTTCAAAGGACAAAATCAAAGGGGGAAACTGACTCACCTAAAATTTAGAAGCCTGTCTTGGATGTAAATATCACTGCTCCTGGCCGCTCTTGCACATGATATTTAACCAGGGGTGTCTCTTGAGTGGGTTAGGTGGGGCATCTACAAAATAATTCTGCTAGTATTAGTGTGGGGACCTTTCTTGGGTTTTTTCAGTAAATATTTGGATTGATGCCCATGCGTAATTTGGCAGAGATCTCCAAGCATTTAATGAGGGTTGAAGTGGAGGTCCAAGGGGGAGGTGTAACTCAACACATACATTTAAAGTATTTTGCATAAAGAGAAACCAATCTTACTTTTAAATACTTCAATCTTTATGCTTAGCTTTAATATTAATAGGCTTTGCAAAATAAACACTCTCTTTCTCTCTTTCCTTTTTCAAGCCCTACATTTTCAATCATAACTTAGTTAATCACTAAGGAATTCATTAAGAAGGATTATTAATACATTCTTTTTGACAGTATGCCTCACTTAAAAAATGATTTAGTGATATAGATTCTGGATCAAATTGATACTGTGCTTTCTTTATGCTTTGAGTTTCAACCCACTATATCCAAGTGTATTTTGTCACTGATTTACATGATAAACATATGTACATCAAAAGAAAAACACACCTATCTTTAGTTTCACTAGGTTTTTGTATTATGTCTTAATTAAATTTGAATATGAATTGATATAATTTTTGTACCATTGAACCATTTCATCAATCAACACCCCCAAATTCCTATACATTGGTTGTATTTTTTACACTGGCACTTGGGATTTGTTTAAGGTTGAGTTCAGTTTGTTTACAGATGACTTATTTTGCTTGGCCTAAAATCATTAAGAACTACTTTACTTCTCTCATTGCCAGGGAACCAACCTTGAGCAGTCATCCCAGCACTTTCTGGGACCAGACAGGCCAGACAGGCAAAGCTCACCATAGAATTGGTGCTAACTTAAAGAGATACAGCATGAATTTTACCACCCAAGTCCGCATGCCAAAAACTGGAATAATAGTTTCAATCACCTACAAAAGAGTGATATACACTACACCTAAAAGCTTGTTGAAATTGTCTAGGGTGAGTTCAAAGGCATACACAGGCATTGGTTTGGGGTTAAGAGGCGGTTACATATCCAGTTGGTAGGCAGGAAGGAAGTTATATTTATCTTTAAATAGTTGGGATTTAGTAATAAACCAAGGGCTCTTTCTGTTAAATCTGGTCAAATATTTGGTTTGATCCAAGGGATTTCACTCTAGTATAAAATCAGATATATATGCTCTATAATCAGGTTTCAAATGATACTCTGTGAAGTGGACACAACTAAATGAGGCATCTGGGAGACAAAAACTTGTAGGCAGTGAGGCAGGAGGCCCAGAAGGATTGAAATTGAATTGGCAGATAACTAAGATAAAATAAGGCAATAATTGGAGAGACCAATATCTCATAACCTTTACTCAAAAATGGCAATAAGGTCTGGCACAGAGTCTAGGAGATCATATAGTACCCTGCTGCCAGAGTTCAACTTTACTTATTGATAGTTACAGGATCAGGAAATGAGAGTTCAGGTTGAAAAGTCACCTGCATTTGAGGGCGGCAAAATGGCACAGGCGCAGGACAAGCTCTCATTGGCCAATTTATCTGTAAGAATATCACAACCCTTCTATTATTGTGAATAATTTCCAGGACAGGCTATAGGTCAGCGTCTTTCTGGGAGGACAAATTCTGATTGGCCACCAGGGTAGATCTCAGGTTCATCAAGCCAATAGCAGGTGTTCCTTTGCCTCCATTAGGCAACTTGAGGTGTATGTCTTTAGGTGTACTGATTGGCACTTCCACACTGGCGCTTCCATCTTCAATATCACCTGTGGTTCAAATCAAGGGGGTTCAATCCCAGGAAAATATGACTGGCTACCTGGTCCTCAGTGCTGGCGGCCTGCAGGCAGAATGGACCAGGGTTTGAAACCTGTCCCAAACCTTGAATTTTGAGAAGGTGAAAAGTCATTACTGATACTCATTTATTATTATCAAACAGATAGTATCAAAACATCAGTTTGAAACTTGATAATCTGAAAAAAGGCATATGGATCTATTAAAAAAGGGCCTAGTTCTAAAATACTCAGCCAGATAGTTGGATTAAGAAATTCTCCCTTCTACATTGCATTCATTTACCTATAAAAAGCTCCCATGTTCATTTTAGGTAGTGTACTAAGACTTCACCAGTCCAACTCTCTAACTAATTTGAAGGATAGTGTGACCAAATTTGTTGAAGAGCAACCCCTCCCCATTTATATCTACTACAACACTAGAGCAAGCTGGGTTTTGCCTATATAACCATCCTAAGGCTCTCTGAGCAAGTGACCCTCCACATGGGTGTCATGAGATATTGGGCAACTGTTGTTAGTTACTTGGTAAGATTAACTTCAGTCATGTGCTGGGCCCTTCAGACAAAACTCCTCAAGATTCCAGAAGATACCCTGGGACTAATCCAGGCCATGACATAACTGCTCACAGATTGGTCCAGGACAGACAGCTTGTTACCCAATTAGGATAATAAGTGATATCAATCACTCACATTGACACTGCTGATCACCATCACAACACTTCTGCTCATGATTTCCAAGTAGGAGCAGCACCCCTTCACAAAACTCAAACATGAGTCACTCTTATCTTTAGTGCTACATCATGGAATATTTTTTAGGGTATAAACCCCTTTCATATATTTCCAATAAAATACATATTTCTACAAAGTTCTTTCTTCCTTCTTTGTAACTGTTGCGTTAGCACAGTTATGGAATCTGCTATTGTTGAGCATTGGTGGAAATGCAAAGAACAAGGCTAACTATTCTTGATAAGTACAGATGATTGTTTAAATAGGATATTTTATAATGTTATAGTTTGAGATATTGCAGTATTAAATAAAATTTAAAAGATAAGTATATTGAATGGAAAATTTATCAAAGTAATTATGACTTATATTAGACATGGATGTGGCAAGTATATACTTCTTATGAAGTATAATAAACAAGTGTCATGTTCTGAGGCGCGGCACAGACACACAACAGGAAATCCTAACCTTAGGATTGGATTTGTACTAAGTCTTGATTAGATGACAGGGAAGGCTATGTGTTTACCCTGCGGCCCTGGAAGAATAATCTCTACTAGTTGTGGCTAGAGAGAGGCGCAGAAGTACAGAAGACACAAAGACAAAAATGAAAATAGAACTTAATTTTATTGGTGAATAGAAAAATGGAATATATAATGGTTGGCAATACCAAAAAACACTACCAGGACAGTAGGATTGCTTGCCACAAGCATGAGTGGGGCGAGTGAGTTGCGCAGAGTCAAGAACCTGAACAATTGTATTTCCTAATCCAGTCATTGACTCATTTTGAGAAGCAAAAGCAAAAGAGATAGATTTGTCCTCAAAATAGCCCACCAAAGGCAAAATTGAGATATAGTGAATAGCAGTATTCACAACATTGCCCTCCCCTAGATTGGCCTTAGGGGGTGGTATTTACAAAGGAACTTTGTGTGCACTCAAACAAAAGGATGGCCACTGGAGAGGAGCTTTACAGTGTATTTGGACCCTTGTTTAAAGGTCACCTCTAAAGGGCCAATCCACAGAGAGTCCAACTTATGTGCGCAACCACCTACTCTGTGTTGGTAGTAAATTACATGGTCACCAACATCAAATTCAGGCAGGGGGTACGTCCAGCATTATTGGGAGAGAGCTCAAGCATCTTAGTCTTGTATGCAGAAGTGTAGGCAGTGGCCTGTATATTAATTATGAGGTTGACTAGGTCCTTGATGTGGTTTTCAGGATTCATGGCCTTATCAGAGGTCAGCAGGGGCCCCCAAGAGCAATGGGGTAGTAGCCTCTTGTCCATACAGCATAGCAAAAGGGGAGTATCCAGTGACACAATGTTTGCTAAGGTGGTATGCAAAGAGAGCGGTAGGTAACTATAGGTCCCAGTTGACAGCGTCAGAGTAGGTGAGCTTCCTCATGATAGAGACCAGTGTTGAATTTGCACGCTCAACTGCCCCATTGGTAGAAGGATTGTAGGGGGCAGAGAAGGACTGGTGTGATCCCAAAGCTTTGACAACAGAGGTTATCAGTTTGGCATTAAAGTTAGTCCCATTATCTGAAAGCAACACTTGAGGACAGCCATGGCGGTAGAAAACATCTTGTAACAGGAAGGCAGCAGTTGTCTTAGCCGTGATGTCCTTTGTAGAGCAAGCCTCTACCCACTTGCTGAAGTGATCAACAGCAATCAGAATAAAACAACACCCAGAACGTGAGCAGGGGAGAGGACCTACCGCGTCAATGCTGACAATGTGAAAGGCATGTTGTGGAGGAACTAATTTGAACTCGTGGGCAGCAGCTCAAGACCTCTGCAGCTGGCAGTTGTGGCAGCTAGCTATGACATCTGGGATCAGCAGGCAAAGGTTCTCCTAGAATTAATTCTT
Source organism: Entomophthora muscae (assembly GCA_014839935.2). NCBI lineage: Eukaryota > Fungi > Entomophthoromycota > Entomophthoromycetes > Entomophthorales > Entomophthoraceae > Entomophthora > Entomophthora muscae. Next base: position 8,121 of record QTSX02001693.1, on the reverse strand, counting down.
CTGAAGCCAGTCAAATGTCTTGGCAATGCCTCCATGCCCATTCTCTTTATGAGCTTGTGACACCAATGAGAGGCAAAGACTGGGCCGTACATAAGGCAGATACTGGTCTTGTACCTTCTTGAAGAGCTGATTGTCATGTATGAGGATATCTTTGGATAGCTTGGACAAGGCCAGTTGTACCTCTTCTGTCTCAATTTCCCAAGAAGAAGGGTACCCAATTAGTTTGTATAATTAATTGGCCTCTGCAGGATGCAAAGCAAGAATGGGCATTCTGGAGAGCCCATCAGCGTTCTGGTGTTGAATCCCAGGGCAATGGACCACAGTGAAGTTGTATCCTTGCAGAAGTAGAGCCCATCTAGCTAGACGTCTGTAAGGCTCCTTAAGCTGTTGTAACCACTTAAGGGAAGCGTGGTCAGTGACAACTGTGAAGTGGGTACCATATACATAGTGACAAAACTGCTTGACTGCATGCAGCACGGCAAGGCACTCATTCTCTGTGACACTATAGTTCTTCTCATGTTTGTTTAGCACGCGGGAAGTGTAAGCCACGGGATGGTCTACACCCTCATTGTCTAGTTGGGCCAGAATAGCTCCAATAGCAAGATTGCTAGCGTCAGTGTACAGTATGAACTCCTTATTGTAGTCAGGATAGACTAAGATTGGATCCTTTTTGAGTTTTTGTTTAAGGGTCTCAAAGGCTTGCTGCTGACTGGCAGTCCATTCAAAAGATACATTATGTAACAGCTGGACTAGAGGTTCACTAGTATTGGCAAAGTCAGGGATAAACTGTCTATAGTAGCCCATCATCCCTAGAAAGACTTGTACCTCTTGTAGATTGTTGGGCAGAAGCATTCTGTTGATGGCTTCAACCTTCTTAGTCATTGGGCAAATCCCTGTCTGGGTTACTTTGTGGCCTAAGAACTCAAGATGTTATTTGAAGAAGGCGCATTTGGAAGGCTTCAGTTTGAGGCCAGCTTCTTGAATCTTTATGAACACCTCTTTGAGATGAGCCAGGTGATCAGTGAAGGTAGCACTGAAAACCGGTATATCATCCAAGTATACTAGGACGCACAACAACTTCAAGTCACAAAGGATGGAGTCCATGGCCCTTTGGAAGGTGGCTGGGGCGTTGCAGAGTCCCTGCGGCATGCAAGTAGGCTCAAAAAGCCCTTCAGGGGTAATGAGCGCGGCTTTTTGACAATCCTTGGGCAATAGGTCAACTTGCCAGTATCTAGATGCCAGATCCATTGCAGAGAAGAACTTAGAGCCTCCAAGACGTCAGAGAGCATCATCAATACGCGGCAAGGGGTACAAGTCCTTCTTGGTCAAATAGTTCAATTGGTGATAGTCCATCACAATACGATGACCCCCATCCTTCTTCTTTAAGATGAGTAGCAGGGATGCCCAGGGACTTTGGGAAGATGCCAGCAGTCCAGCGTCTAACAGCTGTTTGAGCTCTTTAGATACCTGGGCGTCCTCTACATGGCTGCGGCAATATGGTTTAGCACATAAGGGAGGAGCGTTGCCAGTGTCAATCTGATGAATAACGCCTTTGGCTAACCCATAGTTGATACTTTCCTTTGCAAAGATGTTGGAAAATTGGTCTAGCAAGTCTAGCACCTCTTTCTGTTGAACCAAGGACAACTGTGGAAAGTCTTGCGCAGTGAACAAGGATAGGACTTGGGGCTCATCCTCAGGTAGGTTAAAGTCTTGGAACGTGCCAAAGGGATGAAGAGACAGGATAACAGGAGCTCTTAACAACTTGCCATATCCAACAACCTGCCCCCTAGATACGGTCATGGGGAGTGCAGTCAGGTTGGCTACCAACAATTGAACAGGGTCCTTATGGGAGACATCTAGGATTCCAGGACACAGATAAGGTTTGTTGCGTCCTAAGGAGGGGGGAGAGTACAATTCCAAGAAGGTTTTTTCAGGTAGTTCATATGATATCTGGGAGTCTAGAATGGCCTGGGAGCCAGGTGAGATGGTGACAGCAGACGTGGCTAGGAGAGGGATCCCTTCAGACGCAGGACAAGCCATGGGTGGAAATTTCATGTTTGAGGAGTGGGTGCAATATTTGAGGTTGAAAACCCCAGTGGGGTACTCCAAAGCGCACGTCTTCAGTTGCTTCCCGGGAACTTTAACCAGCTCTTCAAAGATCAGAGGGACTTCATATCACAGAATAGAGAGGTAGCCATCTTTCAAGTTGATTATCCCATTATATTCCCTAAGGAACTAGGTGCCAACTAAAAGATCATAACCCTCATTTTCCAAGACATCTGCCAATGCAGCTAGAAGAAGCTTGCCAAACCTCATGGGTAGGGCAGAGTATGCCCCTATGGTGCAGGTCATAGACAGTCCAGCCGTGCCATACAACTGGTGATAATTAAGGTTGGGGGCAAATTTGAGTTTCTTCATAAGCTTGGAGGAGACAACATTGACTGGTGAGCCAGTGTCTAGAATGGTCTTGATCTTCACTTTTTGAATGGATATCTCTACTCAAGCGGTAGTTCAACCAAAGGGGGGAAGTGTCACAGTAGGTTCCATAATGCTGGGTATTGTCCATCCAAGTAAGAAGGCTTGGAAGGCCGGGAAACCTGTATAAAAGTTGACCAATTTAACGGATTTAAACCAAACAGTCAGTAAAAAATGGGTCACAGCTGCTCCAGTCTGTCAGCTGAAACCAGCTCCCCCTTGCAAACTGACGTTGATAAATTGACGTAATATGAGGGTCACCCAATATAAGCTCATTAATCAGCATGGTTGTCAGAAACTGGTCACACAAGGGTTCTTTGCAACCTGGACTAGATACTTACTTGAAGATGCCAAAGGAATAGGAGATCAAGACTCAGGTGGTATTACTTAGTCAATTTTTCTGATATATATTGAATAATTTTCCCTGTTTCAACTCTAAGAGTTGAGTCCTCCTAAATTTACTCAATAAAAATCAATTATACCAAGTTCTAATTTTAAATTTTAAAAATGCATCCTGTGATTGGGTTGTTGCAGTATATCCTGTAAAATCTGATTCTGAACAGAATCATTTCAGGAAGATGGGGCCCAGCATCTGGAACTTTGTTGTTGGCGCCGCCAAATGTTAATTTCATGCCAGCCAATTTTGTAGCTCCTCCCCCATTCTCAAAAATGAAAATCATGTCACTTCTCAATGCCCAGAATTCTACGCTGAATATGCATTGATGCTTTCCAAGGTAATTTATCTTGGTTTACTCTGGTTAGGACTGATAGTTCTACTTAATTCTGGAGTTACAATTGGAAATTTTACAAAAAAATATCTGAAGTTATGTTAGTTGTTAATCATCAATTATATGTGGATTTGGGTGGTAATCCCCCATCATTTAGAAACGGCTTCATATTATCTAGTGATTTCCGTCACATTACTCAACTCTTCTACGTCTGAGTTTTTGGAAGCAGTTCATCATGAATTTGTGTTTCTTTTCTCCTGCTCTGTTGAGATATCTGCATTTATCATGTTTATTTGCATCAGCTCCTTTCTGAGTTTTCAGTTTGGGCTCTTCTTTAATTTGTGGTTTCCATCTCCAGTTGCAGTTGTAGAGACTGGATCCTCTGTTTCCTATTTCTGTTGCGTCATGTCATTTTGGAGCCCAGATTATTTTCCTGACCCACACACTGATGAATTTTTGCATGAAGTTTTGTCAGCATTATCATTTTATTCTGGCTCTAGCCTTAGTCACAAATCCCAAGCTTACCATGTGATGACAAAGGTTTCCAAAGATGCTTGAGAATGGTTGTTGTCCACGGTGGAGCGCAATCCACGTGTTTTAACTGAGAGTGCATCTATATACTCTTTGTTAAAAAAATTTGTGTATCTATTGAGGAGCTCAAAGTATATTGTAAGCTTTATAACTTCCATCAGGGTACATCTCCGCTTTCAGTATTCCTTCCTCAGTTTCTTACCTACTGCCGTACAATTGATGTTCCCAAAGTGAATAAACTCTCAGTGTTGTGGTTAGCAGTTGACCAGACTGCCCAGGATTTGGCGGTTTGGGATTCCCTGTTAACCACAACTGAGGCCCTGGTAAGCCAAATTCTTTCTCTGGTCTCAAATCTGTCTACTTCCAAACAAGATATGTTGGTAATTGAGAATAAACCTGCTGCGCGCTCTTGGTTTTCTGGTTCTTGCTCTGTGGTAGTCCCTTCCAATCAAAGCCAAGATTGTTCTCCCCCTAGTTCATCTCAGCTACAATTGGTGGTGGTGAACAAACCTGTTGATGTAAAGGAGGCCCCTGTAGTGTCTGTTCCTGATAGTTCCTTGGCAATTCTTCAGCATGTTGTACCTGCAAAATCTTCTGTTATTACGTCCAAAGAGTTGCCCCTTGTTCCCATTGATCATGATAACCCCGTTCTTCCAGCTGCTGTCCAAGAAATGATTGAGTGTTACTTCCAGGAGCATCCTGCCTCCTTAGCTGCCGTCTGTACTGCCAATGAAAAACAAGACCCTGCCAAGATTGCTACCTTTGCTGCAAATAAATCCACTTCTGGTTACTCCTTGTTTTATGATAGCATCAATAAGGGTCAAACTATCTATCAGCCAGCCATCTTGTTGGATACAGGTGCTTCCAAAAATTTCATGAGCGTGGAGACTGCTGACTTGCTACAGCTCAAGTACCACCTGGGAATGTTTGTTAGGGGTAGAAATTGTCAAATGTTTCCCTCTTTCCAGCTGAAGAAGCCAGTTACTTTTGTAGTTGCAGGTCAGTCTGTTAGAGTGAAATGGTATGCAGCGTGATTCAAGGAAATACAATGTGGATATAATAAACAGATTGTGAGTTGCTTAACAAGCAGTAGACCAAATTGGGAGGACAGTTTCAACATCTTAGATCCAACGGTAGTGTAGCAGAAGATGGAGGTCAAAATTGTCAACAAGCAAATGATTTGCAAAGGGAAATTAGAGAAAGAATCTGAAGGCATTGGCATGTAAAGGGTGGGCCAGGTCGCTGACATGGAGTTGACGGCAACCTTGACCACCACAACAGCTAATCTTTCAAGGACAGGGGCTAACAGCCCCAGATAAGCCATCATTTTGGGATAAACTTTCTTTTATTTTGAGGGAAAATAAGCTATCTAGAAACAAATTTCTAGAGGTAAATGGGGAAGTCTTAAGGGAATTCAGGCTGGGAGAGGAGGGGGTTTGGTGGCATCTGATTGGCTGGCAAGAATATTTTCAGCAGTTGGGGGTCCTGCCTTGGAATTTGAGTCAATGACGTCATAATCCAGAAAATTCTGGCAACCAGCGGGTCAAGCGCTGCCATCCCCAAATAGCATATAACGCGTAATTTTCTTATCATAATTATTTGGGGAAAAATAAGGCAAGTCTAGATTTTCCAGGGCTATTTGGTCAACCCCAGCTTTGACCCATTTTTTGTCTATGACGGCATTTAAGTTGTCTATTTCTTTCAAGGGTTTGGCTATGGTTCTTTGTTGGTTTCTGTTTTACAAGGACGCTCTATCCCTTCCATTTTGTCAGGAAGCCAGTCATAGGTAGAGGCATTGAACAGCTTGGGGTGAGGTGCGGTCAAACCAGCGGGTAAGGCCCACCATAGAATGGGTGCTAACTTGATAATATATGATACAGAACGCCCAAGTAAGGACCAGGGTCCGGAGTTGGGGACCACAGAATCTACCAATCCTGTCAAAGTAATGTAGAGTACTCCAAACAGTTGGGTAGAGGTGGTCTCGGCTGCGGTGGTAGGTTCCAGCAAGCGGTCTGGTTGTGGGGTTAAGGGAGGAGTCATAGGAACAAAGTAGGCAGGCAGGTAATTTTACTTGTCTTTGAACAATCTTGGCGGCCTTTTGTACCACTTTCCTTTGTGTCCTATGTATTTGGTTTCTCTAGTCCTGGCCAAGGGGTCGGCAATGAGGATAGTCTCCAAGTCATACTCTGAATAGGCCGGGTTGGGGGGTATTCAGTAAAATGCACAGGTCCAAAGGGGGCTCCAGGGGGACAGTATAATGCCTGGGGCAATTTGGCAGGTTGGTCAAGGGGGATGGCAGCGGCCTGGCAGTCTACTTGACTGGAATTAAGATGGAAGACCACTAAGACTAGATAGGGTAAGATTTTTTCAAACCAAAGGTTCATAAAACTTTATTATTGAAAATGACAATGTGGGGTTCACCATACCGCCAGGGTTTTTATACTATGGGGCTTTGCTCCTTTGATTTTTGCAGGGTTCAGGTTTGCGGACAAGGTACTGGAAGGACGTGGGTCTTGGCTTGGGGTCCCAAGGGCGGCAGATCCAGGTTGTGCCTGTTCTGGAAAATTGGAAAGGCAATGCTTTGTTTTGCCGCCACTGTTCACTATGTCACCTGAGTAGTCCAATTGTACTACCCCTTCTGGGCGGCATGCCAGCAGGTTGTTGGCAGAGTTGAGAATAGGGTTTGTTTTAACCTCTTTAAGGCAAGCTGTAACTGCTGTGTAGGTCCGGGTCTTTGGTGGCTCCAGGTCAGCATCAATCTGATGACCATTTGGGGAATCATCCTTGGGAGATTGGCAGGTCTTGGAGTAACTTGTCAACTTGAGTACGCAATTTAGTAAGTTGGCAGTCCCCCGTCCACTTTGTGTGACTTGAGTTGTCTTTGGAGGGTCCTTTGTAGTAGGCCGGTGGAACGCAGAGTAATTCACCAATTTGAGCCCATCTCTTAACGGATTGGCAGGTCCTGGGCTGGTCTGGAGGGTTGAATCTGCCTTCTGGGAACCGGGATTTAACTCTTGGGTTTTAAATACAAGTATTGAAATGTCATTCATGACACATTTGATTTTCTACCGTAACACAGTCTTTTACTGCAAGGTTTTCCGTTTGCCCTTGTCAGGAATATTCCTGACATAAATCAAATTCTGACAGGAGGAAAATGTTGGGAAAAGATAGGGAAACTCCCAATTAAAGAGGCCAATTTTAATGAAGAATTTCCCCCTTTATTTGGGGGAAATCAAAATCAAAATTCAGAAAAACAGATTTTCATAAAAACTGGAATAATTTAACATCCAGGCAGGCGCCTGCCGCCGCCGCGCAGACGCCCGGCCACCTGCTTGCCCACCCCTCCCCCCAGCGGGCCTACTGCCAGCTCCCAGGCCCCAGCCAATCAGAAGCCATCATACCTGATAGCCAATCAAAAAAGTACCTGGCAACAGGGAAAACTACAGGGGACAAAATTCTCTCTCCAGAAGAGGGCAGGAACAGCATTTCAGATTTTAAAAATAAGCTTGCCATCAACCAATCAGGTGCTAGCTCACTGGTCACATGAATTAGGCCAAACTCCATTCAAAACAATGTTCTTGACCCTAAAATAACTTCTGAAGAGGATTTGACTCCCAACCTTCACCTAGCACCAGATCAACATGAAACTATTGGTTCATGCCAAGAATTTCTTAACCAGCCACAGATAGCAGGAGAACAGGAATTTGACCATCTTCCCAAGCCCCAATTGCCATTCCTACTTTCCAAACTTCTGGGATCTCCCATTCCCTGTTTTTCCCTCCCAATTGAAAATCTTTGCACAGGAGAGAGGACTATAAATAAAGGATCCCACCTCAGTAATAGCTTGTGCTATTATTGAGATTAATCCCCTCAATAAAGTGAAATTCAACTTACCTCTAACAAGTTAAAACTATCAATCAGCCCCTGCCAACCCTCCAATCCAAGGAAGATGAACCACCTCATCTTCACAGCTGTACTCACAGCTTGCCTTGGGATTGGAGGCTACCAGTCAGGTCCAGAACTCTTTGGGCCATCTCCAGAAGGACTAGGTCCAGACTCCTACTATGATCCTGGTCAACTGAACTCATCCCAAACTGGACCTTGGCCTCCTTTGGTGTCTCCACATTCAACACTCTCTATTGTCATGTACACGTCCATGTACTATATCTTGACCTACTTCACCAGAAGTTTTGGGAGATATAATGTGCATGCCAAGATCTTCCGCTGGCTCATGACTGTGTACCCCATTGTTACCGCCTTGACTGTGTTTCAGTTTGCCAACCTGCTACCCTACTTCCTGCAAGTGATACCTACCATAACTGGGTATTACAGCCCTACCCTTATGTATCCTATCATTTTGGGAGTGAGTTGGTGGAGAGATCATAAT